>JARQOD010006944.1:0-40876 GCA_033576555.1 Oophaga sylvatica | reverse complement strand
AGTTATGAGGCAGACTGTGTTACTTTGTACTAGTTTGTGTTCTAGCTGTGTGCCAACATTTTAGATGTCTTTTCAGCGCACAAGTGTTAGCGACTACAGATCTTTGCATGCATAAAAAGATGGATACCACCAGAGCAGACGCTAAACAGAATAAAAAGTGTCTCCATCTGCCTCATGGTGGGTAGTTACATTGGGGGTTTTGTCTGAATCGCATTTTTGTGGGATTTACGCAGAAACCCCGACGTAAGTGCTCAGTGTAAACACAAGAATGTGATTCCAGCCTTATACTGGAAGCAATAGAAAATTATTTTGTACCTCAAAATGTTAGAGATAAAAACAGTAATTTATCCTGCACAAAACCAGCCCCCACTCAGGTCCATCATCTGTCACTGGAACTATATGGGGTTCCCACGTTACTGGTAGAACAAAGACTCTGGAAAAGCTAAACAACCCACCACCCCCTCAAATAAAATCCAGTGAATTCTGTACTACCAAACCCAAATGACTCCCTCCTTCTGAGCCCCATTGTGGCTAAACTGCAGTAAGTGGCCACATGTTTGGCATTATTGTAGTGGTGAGAGAAGGCAGTTAATTTACTGAGTGCGTATCACCAGAAGTACAAGCTGGGCACAATGTATGGAGGCTCGACATTTTATGAGGGCATAATATATGGAGTCACCCGGGGGTTTCTGCTGTTCTGCCACCTCAGGGCCTCAGCTATTGGAGCCCACAATCTATTCAAATTAAATCTGCATTCTAAAAGCCAAGTAGCGCTCCTTCCCATCCGATTCCTGTTGTGTGCTCAAACAGTAGTGTACAACCACTGTGTCACTTGTGGGGAATTTCCACTGTTTAGGCACATCAGGGTTTCTCCAAACGCGACATGGCATCCTCTCTCGATTCCAGTCATTTTTGCATTCAAAAAGTCAAACGGTGCTCAATTCCTTCCAAGTACTCAGTAGAAATTGCATAACAATTTTTGAGGGCCATTTTTTCCTTTTACTCTTGTGAAAATAAAAAATATAGGACTAAAAATAAATTTCTGTGGGAAAAATTTGATTTTTTATTTTCACGGCTCTACTTTATAAACTTCTGTGAAGCTCCTGAGGATTCGAAGTGCTCACCACACATCTAGTTAAATTCCTTAGAAGGGGTCTAGTTTCCAAAATAGGGTCACTTGTGGGGGGTTTCGCTTGTTAGGCACATCAGGGGCTCTCCAAATGTGACATGGTGCCCGCTCTCGATTCCAGCCATTTTTGTGTTTAAAAAGTCAAATGGTGCTACTTCCCTTTCAAGCCCTGCCATGCACCCAGACAGTAGTTTTCCCCCACATATGCGGTATCGGCGTGCTCAGGAGAAATTGCACAACAAATTTTGGGGTCCATTTTCTTCTGTTACCCTTGTGAAAATAAAAATTTGTAGCTAAAGTAAAATTTTTGTGAAAAAAAGTAATTTTTTTTCTTTCCATATTTATTTAGTTTCTGTGAAACTAATAAATAAATAAATAAATTAATTAATAAACTCTTGAATGTGGTTTTGAGGACTTTTGGGGTGCCTTTTTCTTTTATAATGGTGTCACTTTTGTGTATTTACTGTCTTATAGGCCCTAAACTCACTTGAAATGTGGTGTGGTCCCTAAAAATATGGGTTTGTAAATTTTGTTGTAAAAATGAGAACTTGCTGATCAACTTTTATCCCTTTTAACTTGCTAACAAAAAATATGTTTCAAAATGATGCATATGTAAAGTAGACATCTGGTAAATGTTATTTATTAAATATTTTGTGTGACATAACTTTCTGGTTTAAGGTCACAAGAATTCTAAGTTTGAAAATTGTGAAATTTTCACCAATTTCCAATATTTTCAGAAATAAACGCAAGTCGCATCAAACAAATTTTACCACTAACACGAAGTACAATATGTCACGAGTAAACATTCTCAGAATCACTGTGATTCATTTAATCGTCCCAGAGTTATTATCACTATAAAGTGACACTGGTCAGATTTAACATTTTGGCTTGGTCATTGAGGTTAAAATTAGCTCAGTCACTAAGTGGTTTAAGTCTGTATACTGTACTGTAGTTAATGGATGTTGGTACAGTTACTTTTCCCTTTCGGGTAAGATAACACTAGAGCGCAACAGCAAATCTCTGTTTGTTCTCACTGTGCTCTTCTCTCCTACTGCCTTCTTCATTGACTTCAATAGGCAGCAGTATTTTAACACTAGAAAGTTGCAGGACAAACTGTGTGTCTCTGCTTGTTCTCTCACTGTACTCTTTCCTCTCCCTCCCCTCTCCATTGACTTCAATAGCCAGCTGTAATTTAACACTTACTAGAAAGCTGAAGCAGAACCTGTAAGTGTCTATCTCTGCTTGTTCTATCATTATGCTCTTTTATACTCCCTCCCTTCTCCAGTGATTTCAATGGGCAGCTGTATTTTAACACTAGAAAGCTGGAGCATGAACTGTGTGTGTCACTCTCTTCTTGTTCTCTCACTGTACTTTTTCCTCCCCCTCACCTCTCCATTGACTTTAATAGACAGCTGTAATCTAACACTTACTAGAAAGATGCAGCAGGAACTGTCAGTGTCTCTTTCTGCTTATTCTTTCCCTGTGCTCTTTCCTCCCCCTCCCCTTTCCATTGACGTCAACAGGCAAGTTAGGCACCTATAATTTAACACTTTCTAGAAAGCTGCAGCACAAACTGTGTTGGTCTCTCTTTCTCTCTGCTTGTTCTCCTACTGTACACTTTACACCCCCTCCCTTCTCAATTGACTTCAATGGAAAGCTATAATTTAACAGTTACTAGAAAGCTGCAGCACGTACTGTGTGTGTCTCTTTGTTCCCTCACTGTGCACTTTTCTCCCCCTCCCTTCTCCGTTGACTTCAATAGGCAGCTGTAATTTTACACCTCATTGAGATGGCGATCCATCCTGTTTTGCCCAAGTTTGATTTTATCTGAATTTCAAAGTGAATGATGAGTTTAGAACACAGGGAGGGAAAGGAAAGGAAAGGCTTATTATTAGTGAAGAAAGTAGAAGATTTCTCTCACAATATCTATGACAAAGTTTCTTATATTCACTTGTATTACTTGCGTTCATGTCTGGCTATTAAAGAGTTAAATCACTTTTTTACAAACCCTTTATTGGGAATTTATATGTTACATGACAAAAAGGGGAAAATTTGGGGGGCGTGCACAATTTAATGTCAGATGTGGCTCCCATCCTTGAATACTCTTGCCTACTTACATTACTCTTGGTTTAACTCTCAATAAGTGGTTCTGCCGGAGATGACGCGCTCACCATCCCTTACACACGATGCCCCGCTACATGGACTCCGATGGTCTATGATTGGCACTGCTACAGATTATCTTTGACCTTTTTTTTCTCTTTCTACTGTGTTGCTAAGAGAAGAGCGGAGGTAAACCGTGTTTGCCGTTCCTGATGCCCTCTAATGCACACTTTCCATATTGATTGGACATCTAACAAGGGCATGATTTTGATTTATCGCTGCTGCATCCTTACACGTTGGTGTTTGGAAATTACAGGATTTATGGCCTCAGTGCACCATTTTTCTTCCATGTATTTACTATCTATTCAATAGCCAGACAGGAAAACTCTCTTTGATGGTGAGAAGTTTGTACACAACCATTTGTTTTATCTTATATCTTCAAAGTTGGACAGATATTTGATGGCCCTCAGGGGCTGTGATGGGGCCCGAGATGTTTTCTTTGTATCTATAAGGAACAGTGACCTTGAATAATAACTCCTGTGAGTGCACAGCTCTGGATTTATAAGCTCCAGAGAGGATCAATTTACTGTACATTGTGAGAAATAGTAAAGTAAAAGATTAATCACATCCAAGATCATGGAGGACTACAGAGATGCTAACCCCGAGCCTGTTTTCACCTTCATGGCAGGGCCAAATTTCACAATTCTGACCAGTGTCATTTTAATTTGGTAATATCTTTGGAACACTCGAATGGATCCCATTGATTGTGAGATTTTTTCTTGACATAGTGTACTTTAAGATAGTGGTAAAATTTCTTTGATATGACTTGCATTAATTGGTGAAAAAAACAAACATTTGGTGAAAATTTTGAAAATTTTGCAATTTTCAAACTTTTATTTTTCATGCCCTTAAATCAGAGAGTTATATCACACAAAATAGTTAACAAATAACATTTACCAGATGTCAATTTTACATCAGCACAATTTTTGATATATAATTTTTTTTTGTTAGGGAGTTATAAGGTTAAAATTTGACCACCGATTTCTCATTTTTTCAGCAAAATTTACAAATCTTTTCTTAGGGACCACATCACATTTGAAGTGACTTTGAGGGGCATATATGAAAGTACCCAAAAGTGACACTATTCTAAAAACTGCATCCATCAAGGTGCTCAAAACCACATTCAAGTTTATTAACCCTTCAGGCGCTTCACAGAAATTTTCAAAATGTGGAAGGAAAAAATAAGCATTTCAACTTTTTGTTACAAAAATTTTACATTAGGGCAAATTTTTTTTTGTTTTTT
This sequence comes from Oophaga sylvatica, assembly GCA_033576555.1. Lineage (NCBI taxonomy): Eukaryota > Metazoa > Chordata > Amphibia > Anura > Dendrobatidae > Oophaga > Oophaga sylvatica. Next base: position 36,344 of record JARQOD010006944.1, on the reverse strand, counting down.
TTTTGCAAGGGTAACAGGAAAAAATGGACCTCAAAATTGTACAATTCATCCTGAGCATGCCGATAACCCATATGTAGGAGAAAGCCATTGTTTGGGAGCACGGCAAGGCTCGGAATGGAAGGAGCACCATTTGATTTTATGAATGTAAAATTTGCTGGGATAATTAGCGGACACCGTTTTATGTTTGGAGAGCCTCTGATGTGCTTCAACAATGGAAACCCTCCACAACTGACATCATATTGCAAACGAGACCCTTCAGGGAACTTATCTAGATGTATGGTGAGCACCTTGAACCCCATGGTGCTTCACAGAATTTTATAACGCTGAGCCATGAAAATAAAAAAAATCACATTTTCCCCACAAAAATGATTTTCAGCCCCAAATTTGCACTTTTACAAGGGTAACAGGAGAATTGCACCATACAATTTGTTCTGCAATTTCTCCTGAGTATGCCGATACCCCATATGTGGGGTAAAACTACAGTTTGGGCGCACGGCAGTGTTTGGAAGGGAAGGAGCACCATTTGACTTTTTAAATGTAAAATTTGGTGGAAAAATTAGTGGACGTCATGTCGCATTTGGAGAGCCCCTGATGTGCTTAAACAGTGGAAACCCCCCACAAGTGAGACCACTTGGGAAACTAGACCCCTCAGGGAATTTATCTAGATGTGTGGTGAGCAACTTGAACCCCCAGGTACTTCACAGAAGTTTATAAATGAGCCATGAAAATTTGAAAAAAAATCACATTTTCCCCACAAAAATGTTTTTTAGCCCCAAATTTTGCATTTTTACAAGAGTTACAGGAGAAATTGCACCATAAAGTTTGTTGTACAATTTCTCCTGAGTACGCAGATACCCCATATGTGGGAGAAAACTACTGTTTAGGCTCACAGCAGCTTCAGAGAAGTAATATTCACAAATTATTCATCACCTAGCTGAACGGCAGCTTCTATATGTAACGCATCAAAAGAGAGAGGAAAAGAAGCTATATAACCATAAAATCATCTTTTATTGAAAATAATATTAAATTTTTTTTTCAACAATTAAAAAATGGAGGTAGACCAATACAAATGGGGAGGACACTGAAGGAATAATTGATGATATTTCTATGGTAAACAGGTGATATTAATATATGAAAAATAAAAGCAAAAGTGCTGAAATTATAATATCACCGGTGTAACAATAAATAAATAAACAAATTTATAAATTTATAAAGAAATACATATTAAACAGCCTTTAAAAAATCTTAAATAATCCCTTAAAAATGACTATACATATAAAAGTTATGCAAATCCTTATCAATCAATGTGCAAAAATGCAATAAGAGCTTGGAACCAGCTTTTATATATATGCAAAATGTGCAAAATTTATATCAATGCAAAAATAAAGTGCCAAAGTGCAAAGGGAATTTTAAGAAAAAAGTTTTTTCACTTCCACATTATATATGTGTATATGGGAATAAGGACGCCTCAAAAGAACTAACAGTGAGTCATTTAATAAATGGAACAAGTGTCCCACTAAAAATCAATCAATAAAGTGGCCAAAGTGAATAAGGAAAATAAATATGGCTAATCAATGTTACCTTCATTGGACCCAGGCACCCCTAGTTTATAAATTTGTTTATTTATTTATTTATTGTTATTCCTCCATTTTTTAATTGTTGAAAAAATGTTTTAATATTATTTTCAATAAAAGATGATTTTATGGCTATATAGCTTCTTTTCCTCTCTCTTTTGATGAGGTTCAGAGAAGGAATTACATTTTGGAACACAGACTTTGATGGGATAGTCTGTTGTTGTTATCTCTCATTTGAAGAGCCATTGAAGCGCCTATACAGTGGAAAACCCCCACCAGGGACATCATTTTGGAAACTATGCCCCTCAAGGAATATATCTAAATGTGTGGTGAGCACCTTTACATAAGTTTATAACTTAGAGCAGTGAAAATAAAAATAAAATTGCAGGAGAAAATGGAACCAAAAATTTGTTCTGCAATTTCTCCTGAGTATGCCGATACCCCATATGTGGTCGAAAACTACTTTTGAGGGACAGTGCAAAGCTTAGAAGAAAAGAAGCACCACATTGGAGTTCACCTTTTGCTGAGGTAGAAGAAGAGCCCCATAAGTGACACCATTGAACATACTACACTTCTCAATTAATTCAGAATCCTGTCTCAAGTGACCCCATTTTAGAAATTATAGCCATTTGGGAATTTAACTGCAGGAGTCTTTACGATTTTGAATCCATGAGTGTTTTCCAGAAACAAGCAGCAGTGGATGTTGCCGAGTGAAAATTGCAAACTGCTGTTTTGACCAGTATATTGTAGTGACCAGTATGTTGTGCCCAGCTCATGTGTAAAGGTTCGTCGGATGCAGTAAAGAGCAGGAGGCAGAGAAGGGTTAACAAGGATTTACTTAAACGATTTCTGAATGGGAATTAGGGAAAACCTCCACCCAGGCGAGACCATTATGCAAATAACACACCAGGGAACCACATAAACAGATACACAAGAATTGGAATGAGAAGGAGAGAAATGAAGGTAATGACTTATCGATTGGAGTTTTTGTTGGGGAACGGATGAAGCAACTCCCGACGACATCGCAGTCAGTGGACAAAGTCTCTGGCTCTGCTACATAGGAATGTCTCCTGACCGTGCCGAAGTATCCGGATCTGTTGGCCTTGGGTCCGCTGAACTTGGGTCTGCTGATGCGTGGATACAGTTCTTTCTGCTGGTTCCTCGATGGTGACGCGGTGCACTGGGAGCACAACGTCGTGCAGGCCGCAGGAGTGACCAGGCCTTGCACGGAATCACAAAGTTCAGGAAAGGACGGAGCGTCTGCTGTACTGCATGTAATGGGCCAGATTCATGGAGGGGTACCAGGTAAGGGATGTAAGAGTCGGTCAGTCTGTAAAGAGCTGGCGTCTGTGGCGGTAGTTGAGAGGGAGTCAACCTTCGTCCTGCACTGTGGTCGCCTTCCCGCCAAGTCTCTCTCTTTCCCGGGATCAGCTCCTTTTATGTCCCCTATGCCCCCTTCTTTCAGGTGCTCAAGCCCTCCCCACACAGACAAGTCGTCCCCCTGCAAGACTGATGAAGGCCCCGATAGTTCTGGCCCCAAAGTACATCTCGAACTGATGACACTGTTCTTGTTCACCTCCTTACACATGCACCTGTTGTGAATATGCTGGAGGCGGCTTCTGAGCTGGGCTCTCTCCGGTGGTTGCTGAGGGTAATGAACTGATTAATGAATGGCCTTCAGCTGCGCTGAATGGTAGGATATACAGTCAGGGCCAGAAATATTTGGACAGTGACACAATTTTCGCGAGTTGGGCTCTGCATACCACCACATTGGATTTGAAATGAAACCTCTACAACAGAATTCAAGTGCAGATTGTAACGTTTAATTTGAAGGGTTGAACAAAAATATGTGTTAGAAAATGTAGGAATTGTACACATTTCTTTACAAACACTCCACATTTTAGGAGGTCAAAAGTAATTGGACAAATAAACATAACCCAAACAAAATATTTTTATTTTCAAAATTTTGTGGCAAATCCTTTGGAGGCAATCACTGCCTTAAGTCTGGAACCCATGGACATCACCAAACGCTGGGTTTCCTCCTTCTTAATGCTTTGCCAGGCCTTGACAGCCGCAGCCTTCAGGTCTTGCTTGTTTGTAGGTCTTTCCCTCTTAAGTCTGGATTTGAGCAAGTGAAATGCATGCTCAATTGGGTTAAGATCTGGTGATTGACTTGGCCATTGAAGAATGTTCCACTTTTTTGCACTCATGAACTCCTGTGTAGCTTTGGCTGTATGCTTGGGGTCATTATCCATCTGTACTATGAAGCGCCGTCCAATCAAGTTTGCAGCATTTGGCTGAATCTGGGCTGAAAGTATATCCCGGTACACTTCAGAATTCATCCGGCTACTCTTGTCTGCTGTTATGTCATCAATAAACACAAGTGACCCAGTGCCATTGAAAGCCATGCATGACCATGCCATCACGTTGCCTCCACCATGTTTTACAGAGGATGTGGTGTGCCTTGGATCATGTGCCGTTCCCTTTCTTCTCCAAACTTTTGGCTTCCCATCATTCTGGTACAGGTTGATCTTTGTCTCATCTGTCCATAGAATACTTTTCCAGAACTGAGCTGGCTTCTGGAGGTGTTTTTCAGCAAATTTAACTCTGGCCTGTCTATTTTTGGAATTGATGAATGGTTTGCATCTAGATGTGAACCCTTTGTATTTACTTTCATAGAGTCTTCTCTTTACTGTTGACTTAGAGACAGATACACCTACTTCACTGAGAGTGTTTTGGACTTCAGTTGATGTTGTGAACGGGTTCTTCTTCACCAAAGAAAGTATGCGGCGATCATCCACCACTGTTGTCTTCCGTGGGCTCCCAGGTCTTTTTGGATTGATGAGTTCACCAGTGCTTTCCTTCTTTCTCAGGATGCACCAAATTGTAGATTTTGCCACTTCTAATGTTGTAGCAATTTCTTGGATGGGTTTTTTTCTGTTCTTGCAGCTTAAGGATGGCTTGTTTCACCTGCATGGAGAGCTCCTGTGACCACATGTTTCCTTCACAGCAAAACCTTCCAAATGCAAACACCACACCTCAAATCAACTCCGGCCCTTTCATCTGCTTAATTGAGAATGACATAACAAAGGGATTGCCCACACCTGTCCATGAAATAGCCTTGGAGTCATTTGTCCAATTACTTTTGGTCCCTTTAAAAACAGGGTGGCACATGTTAAGGAGCTGAAACTCCTAAACCCTTCATCCAATTTTAATGTGGATACCCTCAAATGAAAGCTGAAAGTCTGAACTTCAACTGCATCTGATTTGTTTTGTTTCAAATTCATTGTGGTAATGTCTAGAACCAAAATTAGATAAATGTTGTCTCTGTCCAAATATTTATGGACCTAACTGTAAGAGGCCTGAGTTCCCAGCAGCCTTGCCGGTTAACAATTGTTCCTTCTGGTCTTGCTTGAAGCACTGCTAGTTTCCTGCTCTCCTTCAGATAAGTGTTTGCTGTTTTTTTTTTCCTCTGTTTGATGTTCTCTGCTGGTTTGCTGCTTGCAGTGGACTGCAGCCTGTCCCCTTTTGGGGGTCTGGCGCTGCAATTGTGCTCCGTTTGTGTCTGCACTTTTGCTTTGCTCCTTTGTTACTTTTTATTTGCTGAATAGATTTTTGTTACACCAGAGATCTGATTTAGGTGGATGAGATCTTGTGATCTCAGGTTTTTGGCAATCAGAAGTGTTGGTATTTTTGTTAGGGTTTTTTTCGGATTGCAGTCAGAATTCTTTCCTGTACTTTTCTGTCTAGACAGATTGGGCCCCAGCGTTTGCTCATTCTATTTTCTGTCTGTGTCCGTGCTTTCTTCTTGTCTAACCGCCGTTACATGTTTGGGGGCTTCCTATTTTCTTTAGGGATCTGCTCCGGGGCAGATAGCTTTCATCTTTCTGCCTTTAGGTGTAGTTATCTCTCAGGCTGTGACGAGGCGTCTAGGATCACCATAGGAATGCTCCACGGCTACCTCTAGTTGTGTGGTTAGTTCAGGTTACTGCAATCCAATAGGTTCCAGCCTCTCTGGTGTATTATCACTTTTGCTATTTTTTGCTATTTCTCCTCAGTTACCGAAACATTAGCAGTATAACTGGCCCAAAAACTGAAAATTGTATGGTACTCACAGAAGGGGAAAATAGTAATAAGGAAACTCTGTTTGCTGCATTTTTTTCCCCTCTTTTCTCTGGGTGCTGAGGAGGATTTTTTTTTTTCTCAATGGAATTTGCACAGTTGTCTGGCCGTGTGGATCAGCTTGCCACTGAGGTTCGGAGAATTGCTACCTATCTTGCTGGGTTGCCAGTTGTGGAACCCAGGATCCCCATGCCAGATTTGTATTTGTGGGATCGATCTAAATTTCTGAATTTCAAAAATAACTGTAAGTTGTCTTTTGCCTTAAAGCCTAAGTCCTCAGGGAACGCGGCACAGCAGGTTCAAATTTTCATCTCCCTGCCGCGCGGCGACCCTCAGGATTGGGCCTTTTCCCTGACACCTGGGGATCCTGTTTTGAATGATATTGATGTATTTTTTCAGGCTCTGGGGTTATTGTACGATGAACCTAATGTCACTGATCAAGCTGAAAAGATCTTGTTGGCATTAAATCAGGGTCTTGAAGACGCTGAGTTGTACTGTCAGAAATTTTGGAAGTGGGCAGTCCTGACCAAATGGAATGATGATGCTTTGGCAGCCCTTTTTCAAAAGGGTCTGTCAGAAAAAGTAAAGGACGTTATGGTGGGATTCACTGTTCCCTCTGGTCTCAATGATTCTATGTCTTTGGCTATTCAAATTTACAAACGTTTGCGTGAGCACAGAGGTATGCGTGAGATAGTGTTGCCTTGTGAGCCAGCTCCTGAGCCCATGCAGTGTGATGGAGTGACTTCTGGGGCTCAGCGTCATGAGTTTCGTAAGCGCAATGGGTTATGTTTCTACTGTGTTGACGCTTCCCACGCTATTTCTGTCTGCCCTAAGCGGGGAAGACGTTTTGCACTTTCTGTTGTCTTGGGTAGTGTTCAGACTAAATTTCTGTTGACTGTTACCCTGATTTGCTCCCTGTCCACATTTTCTGCTCAGGCTTTTGTTGATTCAGGAGCAGCTATTAACCTGATGGATTTTGACTTTGCTAAACTTTGTGGATTTCCCATGATACCCCTGTGGAAGTCTATTCCCCTACTGGGCATTGATTCTACCCTGTAACGAATGGAAGCGGAGGCAGAGGTGGTGAAGTTCACATTCGTTTTTATTTTTTAATGTGGAACCTTGAGACCGCGGTCCGGGGGGCTCCGAAGGGGGCGTAACTAGTGAGCCCCGGGTACCCGTAGTAAGGCCCCTCGAACAGGACCAGAATGGAATACCCGGAGGACACAGGTGCTACCTCCAGTTAGACCCCGGACACGTGGCAGCTGTCCCAGAGGGACCAAAAGGGTAACAGATATTTACAGAGTCCGTGGAGGGTTCTTGACGGAGAAGGGTAAGGTCCTGGTCCAGAACGGATGGTAGTAGGCTGGCTCCAGTGACCTTGTCACGGTCCACGGGTACGGATGGCTGATGGCGGAACGGGATGACACTTGCGCCAGTAATAGCCGAGATTGTCCAGGTTAGCCAGATACGGGTTAGCAATGATCTGAGGAGACAAACAGTATCAGCGAAGCACAGAGACTGCAGACACAGTGCAGACAGATCAGGAACAGAACCGGATGTAGCAATGATAGAACACGTTGCTCCGGCACTCCCCTAATGGTGGAGTGACCAGATATAGTACTGAGTGCGCAGCCATTGGTTAATTAGCTATTTCAAAAAATGCACGCTGCCCCTTTAAGAGAGACGGTGGGCGCGGCCTCGCGTCCTAAGCAGACTATCTGGAGGCCTGCCAGCAGCGTGCCAGGAAGTGGAGGAGGACACAGGACGCCGAGGAGCAGATGGGACAGGAGACCCCAGCCCGCGCGCAGACTGCTGCAGAGGGACAGCTAGAGGAACAGGTGAGTGAGCAGAACGGAGTGCAGAGCCAGCGCTGGGACCGAGTGTAACAGTATCCCCCTCTTTACTCCCCCTCTTTTTCAAGCCTGCGTGAAATCTTTTAAGAAGAAGAGGAGCCTGGATGTTCTCTTTAGGCTCCCAAGATCTCTCCTCAGGACCAAAACATTTCCAGTCCACCAGGTAATAGATCCTACCTCTTACTCTCTTAGAGGCCAAGATATGTTTTACCTCAAAAACATCATCCTCAGAGACCGGATCAGGAGTGGTACCCGGGTCCTTAAAGAAGGAGCTCAACACTACTGGTTTGAGGAGGGAAACATGAAAGGAGTTAGGTACTCATAGAGAATTAGGCAATTTCAGTTTATAAGAGACCGGGTTGATTTGTCTCAAGACTTCAAAGGGACCAATGAAACGGGGACCCAATTTGTACGATGGTAACTTCAGACGGATGTACTTGGAGGAGAGCCATACCTTGTCTACTGGACGAAAGATGGGAGCCTCCAAACGTCTTTTGTCCGCATGCGTTTTCATACGTTGAGAAGCTTTCTCCAAAGCCGACCTGGTCTCTCTCCAAATGTCCGAGAAATTCTTAGACAAGGTATCGACTGCCGGAACATCAGACAATCCCGAGACAGGAAGAGGAATTCCAGGTTGCAGTCCAAACACAATCTGAAAGGGAGACTTTCCAGAAGATTCACTTACTTGGTTGTTGTAGGAGAATTCTGCCCAGGGCAGTAATTCTACCCAGTCATTATGATGAGCGTTGACGAAGTGACGCAGGTATCCAGCCAGGATTTGATTGATCCTCTCCACTTGCCCATTAGACTGGGGATGATATGCAGAAGAAAAATCTAGTTTAATTTTTACCATTTTACAGAGTCCTCTCCAGAACTTAGAGGTGAACTGGACGCCCCTGTCGGACACGATGTGGAGAGGAAATCCATGTAGACGGAAGATGTGCTGAATGAAGTGAGTGGCCAGTTCTGGAGCAGACGGGAGGCCAGATAGCGGAACGAAGTGGGCCATTTTAGAGAAGCGGTCCACCACAACCCATACCACTGAGCAGCCAGAAGAAATGGGAAGATCCGTGATGAAATCCATCGCGATGTGCTGCCAGGGAGCGGACGGAATCGGAAGAGGCAGAAGCCTGCCGGCTGGTAGATGTTTAACAGTTTTGTTACGGGCACATGAAGGACAGGCTGCAACGAACTCCTGGATATCCTTGCCCATGGTAGGCCACCAGTAGTAACGGGAGATGAGTTGCTGTGTCTTTCTCTGACCAGCATGGCCAGCCAACTTAGAAGAATGACCCCAGCGCAGAACACTACTATGATCAGAGGCGGACACGAAAGTCTTCCCAGGAGGAAGCCGGGCCAGATCAGTGGAGGCAACAGAGACTAACTTAGAAGGTTCAATAATGTACTAAGGTTCCTCCTCCAGTTCAGGAGGCAAGAAGGCTCTAGAGAGTGCGTCTGCCTTGATGTTCTTGTCAGCTGGACGGAAATGAAGTACAAAATTGAAACGGGCAAAAAATAATGCCCAACGGGCCTGACGGGGATTCAGTCTTAAAGCAGATTGGAGATAGGCAAGGTTTTTATGGTCGGTGAATATGATTACCTGGTGATGAGCTCCTTCAAGAAGATGTCTCCATTCTTGCAGAGCCAATTTGATGGCCAACAGTTCGCGATCACCGACAGAGTAGTTCCTTTCTGCAGGAGAAAAAACCTTGGAAAAAAAACCACACGAGATCATCCGCCCGGTAGACGACTTCTGGGTCAGAACTGCTCCTGCACCTATGGAAGAAGCGTCAACCTCAAGAAAAAATTGCTCACTTGAATTAGGACGATGGAGAACGGGTGCGGAAGCGAAGGCTTTTTTGAGAGAAACAAAGGCCTCTTCTGCCTCGGAGGACCATTCCTTAGAGTTTACACCTTTCCGGGTTAAGGCTGTGGTTGGAGCCACTCGGGTGGAAAAGTGTGGAATAAATTGCCAGTAGTAATTGGCGAACCCGAGGAACCTTTGTATGGCTTTTAGCCCAGACGGACGAGGCCAGTTGAGAACTGCAGACAACTTCTCCGGATCCATCTTTAATCCTGTGGAAGATACAATGTACCCAAGGAAAGGCAAAGAAGACTGCTCAAAGAGGCATTTCTCATATTTGGCATATAGCCTGTTCTCTCTCAGTCTTTGTAAGACCAGGCGTACTTGCCTCCGGTGTGACGTCAAGTCAGCAGAAAAAATCAAAATGTCGTCCAGGTAAACCACGACACAAGTATAGAGCAAGTCCCTGAAAATGTCATTAACAAATTCCTGAAAGACCGCAGGTGCATTGCTTAGGCCGAATGGCATTACCAGGTATTCATAGTGGCCGTCACGGGTGTTGAAGGCTGTTTTCCATTCGTCCCCCTCTCTGACTCGGATCAGGTTGTAGGCCCCTCTGAGGTCCAATTTGGTGAAGATCTTGGCCCCTCGGAGACGATCAAACAGCTCTGAAATAAGAGGTAATGGATACCTGTTTTTTACCGTGATTTGATTTAGACCCGATAGTCAATGCAGGGCCGCAAGGATCCATCCTTTTTCTTCACAAAGAAGAATCCAGCTCCTGCCGGTGACGATGATTTTCGGATAAATCCTCTAGCCAGATTCTCTTGGATGTAGTCCGACATGGCCTGAGTCTCTGCCTGTGAAAGGGGATAAACTCTCCCGCGAGGAGGAGATGCTCCAGGAAGGATGCTGACAGTCATACGACCTGTGTGGAGGTAGTCTCTCAGCCTCCTTTTTCCCAAAGACGTCAGAGAAGGACCAATAGATGGAAGGCAACCCTGGCAGGGTATCAGGCTGGACTGGAGGCGAAACAGGTTGAATCCGGGTTAAGCAACGATTCATGCAGGTATCTCCCCAACGCAGAACTTCTCCAGTTTTCCAATTAAGGACCGGTTCATGCATCTGGAGCCAAGGTAAACCTAAAAGCATGGGATGGGATAAACCGGGATATACATAAAATCGCATTCGTTCAGTATGCATTAGACCTACCCGGAGTTCCACCAACTCGGTTTGAAACTGGACGGGCTCGGTGAGTGGTTTGCCATCCACGGCGGACACCTGTAACGGATCAGGAAGACGCTGGACTGGTAAGCGGTAATGATCCACAACCGCCTGCTGGATGAAGTTCCCTGCAGCTCCAGAATCCAGTAGACAATGTTCGGAGAATTTTATTGCTCCATAGGACACGGAGACTGAGATGTGTAAAGAGGGAGAGGACTGTTCTCTACCTAGGTTGGCCCCTCCTACCGGACCTAGGCACTGGAGTTTCCCGACTTTTTAGGATAGAAATGGATCAAATGTTCAGAACTACTGCAGTAGTAACAACTTCCCTCCTTGCGACGTGCCTCCCGGCGGCGGGTGGCCAAACTTACATGGTCCACCTCCATGGCCTCGGAGGCGGAGGGCGAAGTACCTGTTTTGTACAAACTAGAGTCCAGGTGATAGGACCTTTTGTCCCGCTTGATCTCCATGGAGCGCTCCTGAAAACGCAGGTCAATTCGGGTTGCCAAGGATATTAGCTCTTCCAAGAGGGAAGGTCTGTCCCGTCCCGCCAGCTCATCCTTGATTCTTCCAGATAGGCCTTCCCAGAAGTTAGCAACCAGGGCCTCATTGTTCCACGATAATTCAGACAAGAGGGTGTGGAATTTAACAGCATACTGAGCTACCGTGAGAGTACCTTGGCGCAGGCGGAGCAGAGCTGAGGCAGTCGAAGTGGTGCGACCAGGTTCATCGAAAGTCCTGCGAAAAGCCTCTAGGAAAGATTGAAGATCGTTAACCAGCGGATCCCCTCTCTCCCATAGCGGGTTTAGCCAGGCGAGGGCCTCTCCTCCCAGGTGTGACATGATGAAGCCCATCTTGGCTCGGTCAGAAGCAAACATATGCCCCAAGATTTCGAAGTGTAGAGTGCACTGATTGAGGAAACCCCGACACAGAGTAGGGTCACCCTGGAAACGGGTAGGAGCCGCCAGACGGGGACCTTGACTTGCCATGGGAACTGGTACCTGATTATTGATAGAAGAGTCAGGTGCAGACGAGGACCCTAAGGAATCCATGCGGGTAGACAAGCTGCGTAGATAAGTCGTGATCTTGTCCTGTTGAACTCCCAAACGGGTCACCTCCTGGCACAGATCCGTGGTCGGAGATCTCTGGGATCCAGCGGGTTCCATGGCCGGAGCAATCTGTAACGAATGGAAGCGGAGGCAGAGGTGGTGAAGTTCACATTCGTTTTTATTTTTTAATGTGGAACCTCGAGACCGCGGTCCGGGGGGCTCCGAAGGGGGCGTAACTAGTGAGCCCCGGGTACCCGTAGTAAGGCCCCTCGAACAGGACCAGAATGGAATACTCGGAGGACACAGGTGCTACCTCCAGTTAGACCCCGGACACGTGGCAGCTGTCCCAGAGGGACCAAAAGGGTAACAGATATTTACAGAGTCCGTGGAGGGTTCTTGACGGAGAAGGGTAAGGTCCTGGTCCAGAACGGATGGTAGTAGGCTGGCTCCAGTGACCTTGTCACGGTCCACGGGTACGAATGGCTGATGGCGGAACGGGATGACACTTGCGCCAGTAATAGCCGAGATTGTCCAGGTTAGCCAGATACGGGTTAGCAATGATCTGAGGAGACAAACAGTATCAGCGAAGCACAGAGACTGCAGACGCAGTGCAGACAGATCAGGAACAGAACCGGATGTAGCAATGATAGAACACGTTGCTCCGGCACTCCCCTAATGGTGGAGTGACCAGATATAGTACTGAGTGCTCAGCCATTTGTTAATTAGCTATTTCAAAAAATGCCCGCTGCCCCTTTAAGAGAGACGGTGGGCGCGGCCTCGCGTCCTAAGCAGACTATCTGGAGGCCTGCCAGCAGCGTGCCAGGAAGTGGAGGAGGACACAGGACGCCGAGGAGCAGATGGGACAGGAGACCCCAGCCCGCGCGCAGACTGCTGCAGAGAGACAGCTAGAGGAACAGGTGAGTGAGCAGAACGGAGTGCAGAGCCAGCGCTGGGACCGAGTTTAACATACCCCTTTGGCGGAGATTAAACCCCAGTTTTCTACTCAGGTGATAATGAGGGTTGAACTAGATCATCAGCAGAGTTGCAAATTTCTGGTGCTGCATAATCTGCATGACATTATTGTACTGGGTTTCCCTTGGTTACAGTCTCATAATCCTGTTTTGAATTGGAAATCTGTGTCTGAGACAAGTTGGGGCTGCCAATGCGTTAATACTGACACTCCTGTTTTTTCTGCCTCTCCCCAGTCTCAGGATGTCCCTGACTTTTTGACTGACTTTTCTGATGTGTTTAGTGAAAGTAAATCTGCATCCTTGCCCCCTCACAGGAGCTATGATTGCGCAATTGAATTAGTGCCTGGTGGTAAATTTCCTAAAGGTCGCCTTTTTAATTTATCTGTACCTGAACGCGATGCTATGCGATCTTATATCAAGGAGTCATTGGAGAAGGGTCATATCAGACCATCCTCTTCACCCTTTGGCGCCGTTTTTTTCTTTGTGGCCAAAAAGGATGGTTCATTGAAGCCGTGTATTGATTATCGCCTCCTGAATAAGATAAGTGTTAAATATCAATATCCGTTACCCTTGATTTCTGACCTATTTTCCAGAGTGAAAAGTGCTAGTTGGTTTACCAAGCTTGACCTCAGGGGGCGTATAACCTTATTCGCATTAAGCACGGGGATGAATGGAAGACGGCGTTTAAAACCCCAGAGGGACATTTTGAGTACCTAGTGATACCTTTTGGGCTCACTAATGCCCCTTCCGTCTTCCAATCCTTCATGAATTATATTTTCAGGGATTTTGTGGATAAATTTCTGATTGTTTATTTGGATGATATCTTGATTTTTTCCAACGACTGGGACTCTCATGTGAAACATGTTCGGACTGTGTTCCAGATTTTGAGATAGAATGCTCTGTATGTGAAGGGATCAAAGTGTCTTTTTGGCGTACAGAAGATCTCATTTCTGGGATTCATTTTGTCTTCGTCTGTTATTGAAATGGACCCGGTCAAGGTTCAGACAATCTGTGATTGGGTTCAACCTACTTCATTGAAGGCTCTTCAGAGGTTTTTGGGTTTTGCCAATTTTTATCGTAACTTTATTGGTAATTTCTCTGGTATTGTTAAACCATTGACTGATTTGACCAAAAAGGGTTCCGATGTGGTGAATTGGCCTCCTGAGGCAGTTTCTGCGTTTCAGGAACTAAAGCAGAGATTCATTTCTGCTCCTGTTCTACGGCAGCCTGATGTTTCCCTGCCATTTCAGGTGGAGGTTGATGCCTCTGAGATTGGGGCTGGTGCCGTTTTGTCCCAAAGGGATCCAGAGACCTCTAAGAGTAACCCTTGTGCCTTTTTCTCTCGAAAATTTTCTCCAACTGAACGTAATTATGACGTGGGTAATCGGGAGTTATTGGCCATGAAGTGGGCCTTTGAAGAGTGGAGACATTGGCTGGAAGGAGCCAAACATCAGGTGGTGGTCCTCACGGACCATAAGAACCTGGTTTATCTCGAATCAGCCAAGCGACGTAATCCTAGACAGGCCAGGTGGGCCTTGTTTTTCACACGTTTTAATTTTGTGGTTTCTTGTCTTCCGGGCATTAAGAATGTTAAGGCGGATGCCCTCTCGAGGAGTTTCTTTGCGGATTCTCCTGAGTTATCTGATCCTGCTGTTATTTTGAAGGAGGGTGTAGTTCTTTCCGCTATCTCGCCCAATTTGAGACTGGCTCTGGAGGGGTGTCAGGAGGATAAACCTGAGCGCTGCCCTTTTGGGAAATTGTTTGTCCCAGACCAGTGGAAGAAGAGTGTGATGTTTGAGATTCATTGTTCCGCGTTGGCTGGTCATCCCGGGATTTTTGGTACCAGAGACTTGGTGAGTCGGTCCTTTGGGTGGCCTACTTTGTCTCGTGACGTCATGGACTTTGTGCAGTCCTGTGGGACTTGCTCTCGTTCCAAGCCTTGCTCTCATTCTAGTGGTTTGTTAATGCCATTACCTGTACCCAAGAGGCCTTGGACCCATATTTCTATGGATTTTTATTTCCGACCTCCCTGTTTCTCAGAGAATGACCATTATCTGGGTAATCTGTGATAGGTTTTCCAAGATGATACATCTTGTGCCATTACCTAAGTTGCCTTCCTCCTCCGAATTGGTGCCTTTGTTCTTTCAGCACGTGGTTCGGTTACATGGCATTCCGGAGAACATTGTGTCTGACAGAGGAGTCCAGTTTGTTTCCAGATTTTGCAGGACATTTTGTTCTAAACTTGGTGTTCAATTATCTTTCTCCTCTGCATTCCATCCTCAGACCAATGGACAAACCAAGAGAACAAACCAGACCTTGGAGACTTATTTGAGATGTTTTGTGTCTGCTGATCAAGATGACTGGGTCTCTTTTTTGCCTTTGGCTGAGTTTGCTCTTAATAATAGGGCTAGCTCTGCCACCTTGATGTCTCCATTTTTCTGAAATTCTGGGTTTCACCCTCGATTTTCTTCAGGACAGGCAGAGGCTTCTGTCTGTCCGGGGGTTTACTCTATTGTGGAGCGTATGCAGCAGATTTGGGACCAGGTAGTGGAGAGGTTGTCTCTCAAGAGAAGGCCCAGCGGTTTACCAACCGGCATAGGAATGATGGTCCTCGTTTTAAAGTGGGGGACTTGGTTTGGTTGTCCTCAAGAAATATCCCTATGAAGGTTGCTTCTCCAAAATTTAAGCCAAGGTTCATTGGACCTGGTTGCGCAGGTGAGGATTCGGTGACCCTCCTCAAGGGGGAGTACTGTTGTGAATACTCTGGAGGTGACTTCTGAGCTGGGGCTCCCTCCGGTGGTTGCTGAGGGTAATGAACTAATTGTTGAATGGCCTTCAGCTGACTCTGAATAGTCTGATATAAGTGACCTGAGTTCCCATCAGCCTTGCCAGTAATCAGTTGCTCTTCCTGGTTTTGCTTGGAGCTCAGCTTGCATTCCTGCTCTCTTTCAGATAAGTGATTGCTATTTTTTTTCCTCTTGTTGGATTTTCCTTGCCTGTTTTGCTGCTTGCAGGGGACTGCAGCCTGGTCCCCTTTTGGGGTCTGGCGCTGCAATCGTGCTCAATTTGTATTTGCACTTTTGCTCTGTTCCTTTGTCACTTTTTTGCTGAATTGCTGTGTGCTACACCAGAGATCTGATTTAGGTGGTAGAGATCGTGTGATCTCAGGGTTTTTTGTTAATCAGAAGTGTTGGTATTTTTGTCAGGGTTTTTTTGGGTTGCAGTCAGAATTCTTTCCTATACTTTTCTATCTAGACAGATTGGGCCCCAGTGTTTGCTCTTTCTATTTTCTGTCTGTGTCCGTATTTTCTTCTTGTCTAGCCGCCACTACATGTTTGGGGGCTTCCTATTTCTTTGGGGAATCTGCTCCGGGGCAGATAGCTTTCATCTTTCTGCCTTTAGGTGTAGTTATCTCTCCGGCTGTGACGAGGTGTCTAGGATCACCGTAGGTACGCTCCACGGCTACTTCTTGTGTAGTGGTTAGTTTAGGGTACTGCAATCCACTAGTTTCCAGCCTCCCTGGTGTATTACTACTTTTGCAATTTCTCCTCAGCTACCGAAACATAACAGTAAGTCAGATGAAACCCCTGAGGGAGTCACCCACTATAATGAGACGGCAGAGTTACTCTGGACTCCGTCTAGCCTCTGTTTAGCGCAGGGGCGGACATACCGCTGGTGCAGCCATTGCAGCCAGTGCAGCTGCATCGTGGCCCGGAGGTGGAGGGGGGCTGTCTCAGGGCCAGTGCCATATTTGGCATTCATGCTACCCTAGGCACTGTAAGTGGTCACTCCCCCTATTGGTAAGTCAGACAACAGTCTCATGCAGCTGTCAGTGTTAAACGTACAAATTCTATCCATATTTTTCACAACTACAGGTAACCATTATAGTCTATGAGGCAGTCCACATATCCATGATTTTTCACGGACTGTGTGCCTGTGCAAAACTTATGGAGATTTGTCAGTTTTTTTACAGTACAACATATCAAAAGTGCTAATACAAGTCTATGGGTCCAGAAAAAAACCATATCACACGGGTAGTATAAGTATACAGTCTGTGCGCCATTCGTGTGCTGCCTGTGATTAACATTGTAAAGTATCACAGAGGCTTCATCATTTATTTATCCATCTGTGAAAACCACTTACGATAACTAATGTTAAAAATGGGCACACGGACCGTACACTGATGATACACGGACTGTGCACTGATGACACACGGACCGTACACCGATGATACACGGACTCCCCTCTATCTCACGCACCCTGCACCCCTCTATCTCAAACACCCTGCACCCCTCTATCTCACGCACGCTCTTGCACCCCTCTATCTCACGCACCCTGCACCCTCTTGCACCCCTGTCTCATGCACCCTGCACTCTCCTGCACCCCTCTATCTCAAACACCCTGCACCCCTCTCTCACGCACCCTCTTGCACCCCTCTATCTCACGCACCCTGCACTCTCTTGCAGCCCTCTATCTCAAACACCCTGCACCCCTCTATCTCACACATCCTCTTGCACCCCTCTATCTCACGCACCCTGCACTCTCTTGCACCCCTCTGTCTCATGCACCCTGCACTCTTGCACCCCTCTGTCTCATGCACCCTGCACTCTCTTGCATCCCTCTGTCTCATGCACTCTGCACTCTTGCATCCCTCTGTCTCATGCACTCTGCACTCTCTTGCACCCCTGTCTCATGCACCCTGCACTCTCTTGCACCTCTGTCTCATGCACCCTGCACTCTCTTGCACCCCTGTCTCATGCACCCTGCACTCTCTTGCACCCCTCTATCTCACGCACCCTGCACCTTCTTGCACCCCTCTATCTCATGCACCCTGCACCCTCTTGCACCCTCTATCTCATGCACTCTGCACCCTCTTGCACCCCTCTGTCTCACGCACCCTGCACTCTCTTGCACCCCTCTCTCATGCACCTTGAACTCTCTTGCACCCCTCTGTCTCATGCACCCTGCACTCTCTTGCACACCTCTGTCTCATGCACCCTGCACTCTCTTGCACCCCTCTCTCATGCACCTTGCACTCTCTTGCACCCCTCTGTCTCTTACACCCTGCACTCTCTTGCACCCCTGTCTCATGCACCATGCACTCTGTTGCACCCCTGTCTCAAACACCCTGCACCCCTCTATCTCACACACCCTCCTGCACCCCTCTATCTCATGCACCCTGCACTCTCTTGCACCCCTCTGTCTCATGCACCCTGCACTCTCTTGCACCCTTCTGTCTCATGCACCCTGCACTCTCTTGCATCCCTCTGTCTCATGCACCCTGCACTCTCTTGCACCCCTGTCTCATGCACCCTGCACTCTCTTGCACCCCTGTCTCATGCACCCTGTGCTCTCTTGCACCCTGCACTCTGTTGCACCCCTGTCTCAAACACCCTGCACCCATCTACCTCACGCACCCTGCACTCTCTTGCACCCTTCTGTCTCACGCACCCTGCACTCTCTTGCACCCCTCTGTCTCATGCACCCTGCACTCTCTTGCACCCCTCTGTCTCATGAACCCTGCACTCTCTTGCACCCCTCTGTCTCATGCATTTTGCACTCTCTTGCACCCCTCTGTCTCATGCACCCTGCACTCTCTTGCACCCCTGTCTTATGCACCCTGCACCCTCTTGCACCCCTCTGTCTCATGCATTTTGCACTCTCTTGCACCCCTCTGTCTCATGCACCCTGCACTCTCTTGCACCCCTGTCTTATGCACCCTGCACCCTCTTGCACCCCTCTGTCTCATGCACCCTGCACTCTCTTGCACCCCTCTATCACACACCCTGCGCTTCTCTTGTCACAGTCTGGACCCCTCTATTTCCCACAGCCTGTAACGTCACACATCCCTCTGTCAGTGTGCACCCCCATAGCCCACATCCCACTATCACATACACCCTGCACTCCCCATGTACACTGTTCCCGTTGTTACCTCTAACAAGTTTCCCATGTCAGCTTCTGCAACTTCCAGCCGGCAACTCTGTGGCTCCTCTCCCTTGAGTCACATGATCGTGACATCATAACAGGTCCTGTACCATCCATTCAGATGTACTGTTATTTCTTCCGTTTAGGCAGGGAGCTGCCAGACTTAAAAAAAAAAACCTGCACAGCTGCCGCCCCCCGCTTCTTGGCGCCCTAGGCACGTGCCCTCAAGTGACTAGTGGCAAATACGGCCCAGCTCAGGGCTGCTAATAATGAGGGCAATGATGGAAATGGTGCAGAGGGCAATGATGGAGGTGGTGGGGGAACAATGATTGGGGTGGTGGAGAGGGCAATGATGGAGGTGATGGAGAGAGCAATGATTGAGGTTGTGGGGGAGAATAATGATTGGGGTGAGGGAGAGGCCAAAGATGGAGATGGTGGGGTAGAACAACGATTGAGGTGTTGGAGAGGACTATGATGGAGGTGATGGAGAGAACAAAGATGGAGGTGGTGGAGAGTACAATGATAAGGGTGGTGAGGGAGAACAATGATTGGGGTGGTAGAGAGGACAATGATGATGTTAAGGACTGACCTGAGTTAGAGTAGTGATATTGCAACCAGTAGGGGCAGCACCGGCAGGTAGCACCATCAGGATATAGCCAGAGGTCGGTACACGATGCTGAAGTGTAGTTAGAAGGATAATTACGAATCGTAGTCAGAATATCGCCAGCGGTCAATACACGGAACAGCAGTAGGCTCTTGAAGATAAGCAGCAGGTGGGAAGAAGCTAGACTAAAGGCTGTGAGCTCAATAATCTCACAATGAAGGAAGTGCAGTGCCAGGTTTAAGTAGGGTGCTCAATCAGGAGATCACAGGGTGAGCCAATCAGGAACTTGGGGTGCACACATCAGGAACTTAGGTTGGAGACATTAGGAACCACACATGTACTAGTATCTGATTTATCAAGGAACTGTCCAGCGAGCTGAATAGCTCAAAGGGAAGGGCTGCCGCCTGGTGCACAAGTGCTGCTGGGTTTGAATCCTAACAGATGGAGGTAGTGGGGGAGAACAATGATTAGGGTGGTGGAGAGGACAATGATGGAGGTGGTGGAGAGGGCAATGATGGGGTGGTCCAGAGGCCAATGATGGAAGTGGTGGTGGGAGAACAATGATTGAGGTGGTGGAGAGGGCAATAATGGGGGTAGTGGAGAGGGCAATGATGAAGTTGGTAAAGAGGGCAATAATAGGGGTTTCGGAGAGGGCAATGATGGAGCTGGTAGAGAGGGCAATAATGGGAGTGATGGAGAGGACAATGATGGGATGCGGGGGAGGGGGAGGAGGACAATGAGGGATGTAGGGGATTGGGATGGGAGTAAGGGGGACTTTATCAATGGGGGAAGGGAGAGGAGGACATTAGATATGGAAGTCAAATTCATTGGGTGGTGGAGGAGGCTGCTAAGCGCCTGATTGTACCCTCCTTCATCTTACAATTCATTGTGATGC
The DNA here is from genome assembly GCA_033576555.1 of Oophaga sylvatica. Taxonomy (NCBI): domain Eukaryota; kingdom Metazoa; phylum Chordata; class Amphibia; order Anura; family Dendrobatidae; genus Oophaga; species Oophaga sylvatica. Next base: position 16,320 of record JARQOD010006944.1, on the reverse strand, counting down.
TGTCAGGGACTTAAAATTTATTGGGGGGTGGGAGAGGGTAAGGTGCATATGACACTTTGTAATGAATTGAAAGGTGGGAGAAGACGCTGTCAGGGACTTGTATTGAATTGGGAGGTGGCAGAGGATGCTCAGTACCTGATAGCATCTTCTGCCACCCCCAAATTCATTATGATGCTATCGGGGACTTCTACTAAATGGGGGGGAGACACAGGACAGGGAGTAAGGCTATGTGCTCATGTTCAGGATTTGCAGGAGAAAATTCTGCTGCATATCCTAATGTGTTTGCAGGAAGAATGCTGCATAAAATACATTTATCTTTTTGACACGTTTTTGCCATGCTTTTGTTGCCTATTTTTCCCTACTCATTGTTATGGGTGAAATACGCTGCAAGAATTGACATTTTAATCTGCTGCAAATCTGTAAGGAAAAAATAAGCAGCGTGTGCATGAGACTTCAGGGATCTCATTTATTTTGCTTGTACTGATAAACCATGTATATTTTCCGTGTGCGCAAAGCCTTACAGTTAAATGGGGAGAGTCACAGAGACTGAATAATTTATATTATTGGGCATCAGAGATTTTAGATAATGGGAGGCACAGTGCTGATTATCACTTTATATTTTTAATTGTGGGGTACATATTTGTACTTAGAGGGGGAGAGACATGTATGTATAAAATATATGTGAACCTTGATATTTTCAGGGATGCAGTGATCATTGTGAATAGTGATGAGCGAAATTGTTTGGAAAACGATCGCCAAACATAAACAATCCGCCGTTTCACACTTTGTCATTTGGTTGGGTTGAAACTAAGCTGTAGAGGCCTGATCCAGAGGCCACAAAAAATTCTTCTGTTAGTAACATCACACAGTAAAGGACCTGACTTTAAAATAGTTTGTAGCATCCAGTGTGTTATAGAGGCCTGATCTAGAGGCCACAAAAATTCTTCTGTTCCTAGTGTCATACAGTAAGGGACCTGACTTTCAAATTGTTTGTAGCACAACTTCTTTGTCATACAGGCCTCATCCACACTCAAAAATTCTATTTTCTGTGACAAACATGACACAACACTCCATATTTCAGCTTGGAGTTTACTGTCGCTGAAATTCAACTATTTACAGAGGTGGTGCAGAGTTTAACATCTATTTTTTTTCTTGCTAATACTGTGCTCCTACCACATTATCTGAACAACATGACTGGGAAAAAGCGAGGCTGTGGTGGAAGGGGAGTTAAGCCCCCGTCTCACATAGCGATATCGCTAGCGAGATCGGTGCTGAGTCACTAGTTTTGTGACGCAGCAGCGAGCTCACCAGCGATATCGCTGTGTGTGACATTCAGCGACGATCAGCCCCCCTGCCGGGTATCGCTGATCGTCGCTGAAAGGCCAGGACATTTTTTTGATCGCTGGTCTCCCGCTGACAGGCACGCATCGCTGCGTGTGACAGGCGGGAGACCAGCGATCCGCTGGTAACCAAGGTACACAGCGGGTTTCCAGGCGCGGGGCTGTGCCTAGAAACCCGCTGTGTACCTTGGATACCAGCTCCCTGAAGCAGGGAGCTGGTAACCAAGGTACACAGCGGGTTTCCAGGCACCGAGCAGTGCCTGGAAACCCGATGTGTACCTTGGTTACCAGCTCCCTGCATCAGGGCGCTGGTATCCAAGGTACACTGCGGGTAACTAAGCGATGTTACCCGCAGTGTCGCTTGTACTGATCGCTGCCTGAGCTGCCTGTTTGGCAGCTCAGCAGCGACAATGTAGCGATACACCAGCGATCCTGATCGTTGTCGGGATCGCTGGTGTATCGCTATGTGGGACCCAGCCTTTAGGCTTGGTGTTCAAGGTGTACGTGGGGTTGGTGTGTTTGCGAAAGCACTAGTGAAGCAACGTCATGTCCTATGCAAAGACAACTGACAACTTATTTTACTGGATAGGCTACACTACTACCTTTCTTTGGCAGACGCACAGTGGTACGCCTGGTCGATGATGCCCAGAAAAAGTATGTACTCGAGTGGATGGCAAGTGCAGCTTCAAGTGGCCTTTCCTCCTCTTCCTCCACCTCAACATCACACCCAGTACAGTCCACAGAGGTGGCACCCAAATTCCCCTTGCTTCCCCCACGACACAACTATCCAACCATTCAACTGACTGTACAGAACCACAGATGGATGAGTCTGATGAGCTGTTCAAACATTCTATGCCATGTTTATCAGAAGTGTATTCAAAAGCTTCGCCGAGTCAAGAGGAGTAAATCTGCACCGATGCCCAAAATTTTTTTAGCTTGGATCCGGGGCAAGACGTAGTACGGTCCAATGCTGTTTGTTTGTCCTGACCCTCGTCATCAGATGTTAACCCTGGGGGGTGGGAGGTGATCCTGATGAGACTCAGGTATCTGAGGCTCACACGGACTGTACTGTGCTGTCAGGGCAAGAAGAGTAGGAGGGTGACTCCAAGGGCAAGGAATGTGATAACACAGAAGATGATGATGAGGTGTTAGATCCCAGTTGGCGTGAACATAGAAGCACACAGCTGAGTACGTCATCTCAGGAGGAAGACGACGAGGTTACGTTGTGCCGTACGTCACAGACATGTAGTGATGCAGCCACGACGAGCAATGCATCCTCAGCCACAACTGTGCCTGTGACCAGCAGCATCCACGGGTCTGCAGCTCGCAGGGGTGGCAAGGGTTGCCTAGCCTGGGCCTTTTTTGACACTGCAAAGGATGAGCCAAATCACGTAATCTGCAAAAAAAAAACTGAGTCGAGGTAAAAAGTGCAATAATTTGACTACCACATATATGAACCTTCACATGCGCAATCAACATGCTTTACTGTGGGAATCCCACTGCTTAAAAGTGCGGACCTCAACAACCACCAGCCACCCCATCAATCGCATCTGCTGCTTCCTCCTCCTCTGTTACCGTGCAAACTATTGAGACGCAGATCTTCGACCGCAGAACCTCGGGTTCTTTACCCGCTCCAGTCACGCTGACTGAGAGCCCGCCTTCAGCTGTAACAGAAGCAGACATGCCTGCTGTTTTTGACCGCTCTCAGGGAACGAGCACACCACAAGTTTGTCGATCCATCATAACATCTCCACCTGCACTTCTCTCATGGTCCAGCAGTTTGTATGGTTCACCGTACTCTTCCCTCTCACAGCACTGCAGCCAGCCCACGGTTCCGCAGTTGTGGTCACAGAAAAGATTGTTTCCTCCCACGCATGACAAAGTGCCACTTGCTGCACTATCTGCAACATGATCCCCATATAGTTATGATTAGGAATAATGCTGACTACTGGGTTGCCACTCTGTTAGATCCACACTATAAAACCAAATTTTGCCAGATGATTCCCACCCTAGAAAGGGACCTGCAAATGCTGGAGTATCAAAACACGCTTTTACAGAACCTTAAGAGAGCTTTTCCCAAGACAGCAGTGAAGCACACAGTTTGCATCACAGCTCTACACTTCCAAATAGTATGTAGTAAAACTCGGCACTCAACTTTAAGGAAATAGTGATATAATTTATTGTAATAAGTGATGCCAAACGTTTCGGTCCCCAAGGACCTTCAACAGTGACTGTACAAAAAGATCAATGGTGAGAAAATTAAATGGTTGCATAACAAATGCTAAAACAAAGTATATACACGTGGTTTTGTAGATTCATAATGAAAAAGGGAAAAAACATAGAAGAAAGAACAATAATGGTTCAGTCGTTTCAGCTTAGTATCATAGAGCAAATGTACGTACCGTAAATCACAGTTCAGATTGAAATTGTATAGCCAGAGCAATTTCTATTTAGCCTATGTTGACCTGAAAATGATGGTGGTGGCACAAGTGAGGATAGGAATGCGTGTAGTGGGTGATCACGGTGAAGACTTAAATGCTTACCCCAAGGAAACACTAGGGAATCGCGGTAAAACGGTGTTTTACGGTACTTATTACAATAAATTATATCACTATTTCCTTAAAGTTGAGTGCCGAGTTTTACTACATACTATTTGGTTTGGGAACCTACTCAGGCACCTCCTCACACTGCAGTGCACACGCTCGATTTTTTTATATACATTAGCTCTACACTTCCAACCTCCGGCATGTCAATTTGTCAACGCCAAAACATTAGCAGCAGCAGCAGTGGTGGAAGTGGAGGATGCAACTTCTGTGAGTCCTTTGACACTTTTTTTAGACCAACTTAAGCACCTGCACAACAGAGTCCAAGTCTTACACGTGGTTGAACGAATGGAGAGGATGGTGCAGGAGTATCTAGAACTGAATATCAATACCATCAGGGAGGGTTTGGACCCTTTCACATTTTGGTCTTCCAAAATGGATGAGTGGCCTGAGCTTGCCTCACACGCTTTGGAGGTTTTATCATGCCCGGCAGCCAGCGTTCTCTCAGAATGTGTCTTCAGCGCTGCTGGTGGTTTTGTGTCGACCCGCCACCACAATTGTGGGTTACCAGGGCAATGGGGTACTCAGAGCCGAGCCCGTAGAAGTCTATGGGGATTGTCACAGGTAGCTGTGGCTCGGTCTGTGGCCCTGGCGGTCTGGCGTATGTTGGGGGAATATTTACAGGGGATAGATTTATATACAGTTCGTGACGCCACCTGTAGTATTCTGGTAATTCGTACCAGCGCTGCTATAGATCTCTGAGGGGATGGTGAGGCAGCTAGATGTCGGGTCCCTACAGGTGGGACTCTTCCCTCAGGTCGGTAGTTAGGTAGGGATTGTGCAGGCATGCAAATCAATAACTCAGTCTCACACGGTCAGCGTCTTTCCATACCTTTACTTGCAAGATGATAAGGCAGGTCCCAGGGAGGCTGATGGGGTTGATGGAGGATGAGCTTTGAGGCAACAGCTAAGCAAGTTAGGGGCCTCCTTTACTGTCCAATGAAGATGAGTACGACCAGCCTGAAGCGTAGTCCCCTCTATGATTCCAGCTTTCCAAAGCTGTTCTGCCCAGTCAGATTTGTGTTAGGAGCCTTCCTGCGAGAGAGCTGAATTCTTATCTTGTCGTGCACTGACTCAAAGTCTTCACTCCCCCTGACCCCAGTTACGTACTGACTATAAGGGGCTTGTTTGCCGCGACCTAGGGTCCGGTAAATCTCTGGTTTTCTCTTCACTATGCTTGTAGCTAATAGTGATCCTTCGGTCCCCAGTGACCGGTAGCAATGTGCAGGACTTTTCCAAGTCAAAAGCACTTTTCCAATTATCTTCCTTCCACTTTGCCCTTCGATTTGCTTGACTCTTAATAGTTAGCTCAGTCTTTCTTCCAGTGGGGCACAGCTCTGACTAGGCTAAGGTGAATTAGACCACCTGTACCAGCCTCCACTTTCTGAACTGCTGACAGGCTCAAACTGGACACGTCTACTCTGTCCAAGGACAGGAAACTGACTGACTAAAATCACTCCCTTCCACACCCTGCTGGGTGTGTCAGAAGTGTACATGATGTCATGAAGAGACCTTAACTGTTACCTCTCCACTCATCCTCCTGGTACTGTGTACCAGGGCTACACATTCCCCATGGTAAACGACAGCACTCCGGGCTGTAAAATATAAAGAGACATTTTTTGTTTATGCATGAAAATATTAACAATAACATTAATTCGTCCCATCCGGGAGGTGAGGATATCTTGAACGTTGCAAACAATAACATTATATATAGAAATACAAATATTAAATAGCATTTAATAAATATACAGTATACTTGTGAAGGACCCGCACCAAACCTTCAACGTGGGTCCTGGGTGGGCTGCAGGACATCCGAATGCAGACCTCACTCAGTGCCACACCACACGGGTTTTTGGTTCAGAGGTAAGTCAAGGTTTCATGTGAAACCATTAAAAAGGCACTTTAGTGCAACTATTTACAGGATACAGTTTTTGGGCTGGCTCAGTCCTCAGCCTCTGAGTCCATTGTTAAACGAAGACATAATAGGGAAAAACACATTTATATATATAGACTTTTTACAATGTTCACATAAATTCGTTATAATCACTGCTGATATCTAATGGGTAATTTCCCTTTTGTGATTCTCTCTGATCTACGTGGTGTAGTTTCAGGTATATCAAGTTGCGATCTGTCTGCACTGCGTAATGGCAAACTATAGAACTGCCTTAATCTTTCTATGGATCTGGCAAGCGTACTGATGGCTGGGCGATGTGAGTCAGCTTCACCAGGGGATCCCATAGTATGGGGCGCTGCTTCAGATGATCCATCTTGAGGTTCCATAGGTTGAGGTGTTGCTGGGATGGGTAACTCCTGAGCGGGCTCAACTGGCACCACAGGCACAACTGGAGGTAGAACTTCCTCTTGTGGCTGATAAAACTGCAACACTGGAATTATCACAGCATCTCCCAGTCTAGGCCAATCCGCAGGAAGATCTCCCAGATCGGTGTGTATGACCTCTTCCTTTCTTTCTCCTTGATTGAGGACAGGGTTCTTTTCACAACGCTTAAAGTGTTCTGGACACAACTTCAAATGATCTCTGGACACAGTGGTTGTTGTTCTTCCTCCGTCTTTACTGACGACACAAACTTTTCTGTTGTCATATTTAGAATCTTGTATGACGTAGGGTTCTTGCTCCCACTGGTTATCCAGTTTGTGCATCTTCCTTTTTCTTTTTAATACTACCTCTCCAGGCATCAAAGGCTTGGCAGGAGCATTTCGGTTGTAAACATCTTCCTGTTTCTCCCGTGCCTTATTGAGACTTTCCTCCACACAGATTTGTACTCTTCTGTATTGCTCTTGCCGATTGATGTCCCAGTTTTCCACGGCATCGTCTGCCTCCGGTTCTACCACTCCAAGTTCTAAATCCATTGGTAGTTTTCCGGGCCTTGCTCGCATAAGATAAGCTGGAGTGCAGTTAGTTGAGCTTACAGGTATATGATTATACAAATCAACCAAATCAGGTAGTAAATCCGGCCATCGATTCCTGTCTTCCAACGGTATGGATCTCAACAAGTCAAGGACAATATGGTTCATCTTTTCACAAAGACCGTTGGTTTGAGGGTGGTATGGTGCCGTTCTAATTTTCTTGCACCCGTACATATGACAGAATTCCTTGAATAAATCGGCTTCAAAAGCAGGTCCCTGATCGGTTAAGACTTGCTCCGGATACCCATGCGGTCTGCAGAAGCTTGCTTGAAAGGTCTTCGCGGCCGTCACTGCGGTCTGGTCTTTCACTGGAACAACCACCAGAAATCTGGAGTAATGGTCCACCATGGTCAGGGCGTATGAGTATCCAGATCTACTTGGCGACAATTTGACATGGTCCAGGGCCACAATCTCCAGGGGACGAGTCGTCCGGATAGGTTGCAGGGGTGCCTTTTGACTACCGTAGTCCTTTCTTCTGAGACCACAGGGTCCACAGTTCCGACACCACCTCTCGATGGAGCTGCGCATCCCTACCCAGTAGAACCGGCATCTCAACAGGGTCTCCAGCTTTCTCCAGCCAAAGTGTCCTGCTTGATCGTGGTACGCTTCCAACACCATTGGGACGTCTGCCTTGGGGACCACGATTTGCCAGACCATTTCATGGGTTCTGGGGTTGACGTATCTTCTGCACAACTTCTCACGGTATAGGAACAACCTGCTTTTCTCGTTCCACAGGAGCTTGGCTGACATAGGTGCATCCTTTTCCAAGGAGGAACCTTCCTGTTTTAACAACTCCTTGATGCGGCTGACCACTGGATCACTGTCCTGAGTCTCTTTCCAGCTGTGATGGGGTAAAGGATTTAATGTTGCACCATACTGCTTTCTGTGAACTCGATGCTCGTGGACTACCCCATTTCGATGGAACGCGGGTAGCTCAATTTCTTCCAGGTCGTCCGATTCTTCTTCCGTATCAGAGTCATGCGGCATTCGAGACAACGCATCAGCATTAGCATTCTTTCGACCTGCCGGTACTTGATAGTAAACTGGTAATTGGACAACCGGGCCATCCATCGCTGCTCCATGGCACCCAGCTTGGCGGTTTCCAGGTGCGTTAACGGGTTGTTGTCTGTGTACGCCGTGAACTTATTGGAGGCCAGATAGTGCTTAAATCTTTCAGTAATGGCCCAGACCAGCGCCAGAAACTCCAGCTTGAAGCTGCTATAATTTTCCGGATTCCTCTCCGTTGGCCTGAGTTTTCTGCTAGCATAAGCGATGACTTTTTCTTGGCCATTCTGCTTCTGACTGAGAACTGCTCCCAGCCCTTCATTACTGGCGTCGGTGTACAACAGGAACGGTTGGCTGTAATCAGGATAGGTTAAGATCTCATCACCTGTCAGGATCTCTTTCATCTTTTGGAATGCTTCAGCCTGTTCTTTACCCCAATTAAAGGGAGGGTTTCTGCTCTTTAAAGATTGTCCTACCAGGAGGTCCTGTAAAGGAGCTGCCTTCTTCGTGTAATCTTTCACGAATCTCCTGTAGTAACCCGTTAGTCCCAGGAACTGTCGCACTTCCTTAAGGTTCTTCGGCTCCGGCCACTTCTGGATGGCAGTGACTTTCTCTGGGTCCGGCGCTACTCCTTCCGAACTGACGATGTGCCCCAAGTATTGTACCTTCTGCTTGAGTAGATGGCATTTTGAGGGTTTTAATTTCATCCCGTACCTGGACAGGGACTCGAATACTTCTGCCAGGTGCTTCAGATGGTCCTCATATGTCTTGGAATACACGATAACGTCGTCTAGGTATAGCAGCACGGTTTCAAAATTGAGATGTCCCAGACAGTTTTCCATCACTCTCTGAAATGTTCCTGGGGCACTGCTGAGCCCAAACGGCATTCTGTCGAACTCACAGAGCCCCATTGGGGTGGTGAAAGCCGTTTTCTCACGATCCTCCTCAGCCACAGCCACTTGCCAGTAACCACTAGTCAGATCAAGGGTAGAAAAGTAGTTAGCCGTTTTCAGAGCAGCTAATGATTCCTCTATGCGTGGTAACGGGTATGCATCCTTGTGTGTTATGCGGTTCACCTGCCTGTAATCCACACACATTCTCATACTACCATCTTTCTTTTTAACCAGAACTAGAGGGGCTGCCCAGGGGCTACAACTATCCCTTATCACCCCGGCTTTCTTCATATCATTCAACATTTCTTTAGCCTTCTGATAATGAGCTGGAGGTATGGGCCTATACCGCTCTTTGATGGGAGGATGACTGCCTGTAGGGATATGATGTTGTACTCCCTTAATTGACCCAAAATCAAGTGGATTTTTGCTAAACACTTGGGCGTACTCTTGCACCACCCGTAATACCCCCTTGCTTCTGGTGAGCGGGAGTGGTGTCCGTCCCAACATGGAGTTGCTGACACCATTCCGCCACCTGAGTTGCTGGGTCATTGTCCTCCTCTATTTGACAGGAGTCTAAGGACTCAGCCGGGAGAATAGAATTATTATCAACAGCATGAAGTTTAGCAATGGTTGCATAACGGGGTAAATTTACCTCATCATCTCCCCAATTGAGAAGCCGTACCGGTACTCTTCCATTCACCACTTCTACTACTCCTCTAGCAGTCATAAGTGTAGGTCTATGTTCTGAATGGTGGGGTTCTACTACAGCTTGGTAATTCTGTCCTCTCAGACCTATGGCTGCCCTGCACCAAATGATCATTTCACTCATTGGGGGTATCACAATAGGATCCGAGTCAGTGACCCGTACATTACCAATTTCGCCGTCGGTAAGCTTCGCTTGCTGCTGACACACCAGGGCCCGGATCTCTCTTTGGATTACTCCTCTCTGCCTTGGTCGGGCAATCTCAGCGAGCTGTTGGAGCAAGAACACAACTTCCCCAAACAATTACCGATAATGTTAGTACCCAAAATGATATTTAAACCGTTCTCCTCATTTACAGTCTTTACTACCAGAAGCCCTTGGTCTTTCAACTCCTCTCTGCCCACCTTTACATCTACACATTTTGTTCCGAGTACTTCTACAGGAAGACCATTCGAAGCATACACAGTAAAGTCAAGGCTCGGAGGTTTAAGACTGTCCATTGACCAGTACTTGGTATATAGAGCATCAGGTATTAGGGTCACCTGCGACCCAGTGTCTAACAATGCTGGAACAGCAATACCATCTAGAATAATAGACAGGTAGGGTCGCCCGCCCACATACCTGCGGTTCCAGTCTAGGGGGCCTGACGGGTATTCTCCTGGGTGTTGGCCCTTGGACCCAGGTTCTGCCCGTTTAAAGGACACTGTGTAGACAGATGACCTTTCCGGTTGCAGCGATAACAGATGATCTCTCGACGAGAAGGGTGTTGATCAGAGGTTGCTCCTGGGGGTGGCGTTGTCCTCCTCCGGGGGGGTGACGTCTTCTTTCTTCTCCGGTGCATCCACGGGACGTCTTCTGGGCAGTCAGCTAACAAGATCTTTCCTTCCTCCTCTTTCCGCAGCTGCAGGGCACTCATCACAGCGGCCAGATTTTTAGTCAGCTGGCGCACCTCTGAGCGCAGACAGTCCAATTCACTAGGAGGTGTCACCTGCGCTTTGGCTTCGGCCACTAACGGGGAACAGGGGGTTACTGCCGGTTCCAGAGTGACTTCACCCTGATGATGTTGGGTAGCCACCTCAGGTTTGCCCAGGGGCCGCAGCCCTTTTATTGCCATGTCCTTTAGGGCATCAAAGGTAGCATCCGGATGATCTAAGGACCACCAATTTACAGTTCTGCGTTCCTCTGGGGATCTCAATCCCTGTATAAATTGTTCTTTCAGCATTCTATTCTCGTCGATAGCATTTAAATTGTTAATTTGCTTGAGGGCTCTCAGGGCTCCCTGTAGTCGGCAAGCATAGTCCCGGATGCTGTCACCTGGCTGTTGTGAACAGTGATAGAAGGCCATCCGGAGATCCGTTTCTGTGCGGTCTTCAAATATGGCATGCAGCTTCAGGAAGATCGCAGGTACCGACTCCTGATCAACGGTATCCCAAGTCTCCACTTCCCTCTCAGCAGCGCCAGTTAGATGCCCTATTAGCACAGCAGCTTTTTGTCTCTCAGGCATGGAGTACATTTCTAGGATGCTGCATAACTTCCGCTTGAAGCCTGCTAATGTGCCTGGCCCACCGCTGTATTGGGGAAGCCATTTCGCCCCAGGCATATATGGGAGCGTTAGTGGCATGATCGGGACTACCGGACTGGGTGCAGGGCCTGCGCCCCCATCTGGCGCTACAATACCAGACGGTGCGGGATTGGGGCCTCCGGCCGGGGCCGCACTGTCAGCCGGTTGTTGTGACATCTTAGCGCCCCCTTGGTTAAACGGAGCCTACCGGTTTCAGATGCTGCTACTCCACAGGCACCGCAGTGAGAACAGGACCTTCGTCGCAGGCGCTCTGATGTCAGAGCGTTCACTTCCTGTTGCAGGACCTGCCGCTGAGTCAGAGCCGGGGGCGTGTCCAAGACTTTGCGCGCTCTTTCAGGTACGCCCTCCTTCTTCTCCAGCGCCTGAGGGCGCGAATATGGCGACAAAAATGGCGATTTTGGCGCCAAAAGTGCAAACAGTCCTTTTTCACAAAAACACTCCACAGGCACACAGGGCTCGCAATGCTGCAAGTTTCGTATCCTGTTCGTGACGCCAAAGTTTTGTGTCGACCCGCCACCACAATTGTGGGTTACCAGGGCAATGGGGTACTCAGAGCCGAGCCCGTAGAAGTCTATGGGGATTGTCACAGGTAGCTGTGGCTCGGTCTGTGGCCCTGGCGGTCTGGCGTATGTTGGGGGAATATTTACAGGGGATAGATTTATATACAGTTCGTGACGCCACCTGTAGTATTCTGGTAATTCGTACCAGCGCTGCTATAGATCTCTGAGGGGATGGTGAGGCAGCTAGATGTCGGGTCCCCTACAGGTGGGACTCTTCCCTCAGGTCGGTAGTTAGGTAGGGATTGTGCAGGCATGCAAATCAATAACTCAGTCTCACACGGTCAGCGTCTTTCCATACCTTTACTTGCAAGATGATAAGGCAGGTCCCAGGGAGGCTGATGGGGTTGATGGAGGATGAGCTTTGAGGCAACAGCTAAGCAAGTTAGGGGCCTCCTTTACTGTCCAATGAAGATGAGTACGACCAGCCTGAAGCGTAGTCCCCTCTATGATTCCAGCTTTCCAAAGCTGTTCTGCCCAGTCAGATTTGTGTTAGGAGCCTTCCTGCGAGAGAGCTGAATTCTTATCTTGTCGTGCACTGACTCAAAGTCTTCACTCCCCCTGACCCCAGTTACGTACTGACTATAAGGGGCTTGTTTGCCGCGACCTAGGGTCCGGTAAATCTCTGGTTTTCTCTTCACTATGCTTGTAGCTAATAGTGATCCTTCGGTCCCCAGTGACCGGTAGCAATGTGCAGGACTTTTCCAAGTCAAAAGCACTTTTCCAATTATCTTCCTTCCACTTTGCCCTTCGATTTGCTTGACTCTTAATAGTTAGCTCAGTCTTTCTTCCAGTGGGGCACAGCTCTGACTAGGCTAAGGTGAATTAGACCACCTGTACCAGCCTCCACTTTCTGAACTGCTGACAGGCTCAAACTGGACACGTCTACTCTGTCCAAGGACAGGAAACTGACTGACTAAAATCACTCCCTTCCACACCCCTGCTGGGTGTGTCAGAAGTGTACATGATGTCATGAAGAGACCTTAACTGTTACCTCTCCACTCATCCTCCTGGTACTGTGTACCAGGGCTACACAGTTTCCTGACGGATAAGTGCAGCCGGCTGTCCCTGAAGGTGTAGACCGCCTATCTTTCATCAAGATAAACAAGTCATGGATCTCCAAGGACTTTTTCACCCCAAACGCAGACTGTACAGACTAGGTGATATTAAATTTTTTACTGTGATGCATTACTGTCACGTAACTGCACTTTGATATCTTTAGTGTGGCTTCTGTGCCTGCTGCTGCTGATGTTAACACAAATTTGTGGAAATGTAAACAGTCATGGTTGGTCTACATCTGCTGGGTTAGCTTTAGTGGAAGATGTCTCGGTCCCAATTATACTATTTCTATTCTCGTGACAGTTATTCCACTTTGGTGGTGTCAGGCCCTCATTTTTTTAAATTGATGCCACTTTTGTGGTGTCTGCCAGTAATTTTTGGAATGTGAACACTCCTGGTTGGGTGTCCATCTGCTGGATTGGGTGCAGTGGAAGACCTATTGGTCCCCATTACACTGTTTCTACTCTCGTGAAATTGATGCCACTACTGTGGTGTAAGGCCCTTATTTGTTTAAATATGAACACTCCTGGTTTTTAGTGTTATGTATACGTCCCAAGTGGTAAAGGGGTTGATGCATAATGTGAGTATAATAAAAGACTCATGGAAATTATATGCAGGCTTATACTATCATCTAATTGCAAAACTGCTAATTATAATGAGCATGGGACTTAGTATATAATGGGATGCGCCCATAATTTTCACATACGTGCATGTTTTTATTCCTTCCCTTCTCAACTTGTATCTGATCTGATTTAAATAAAATGTTGAAAATTATAGTAATACCTGGGATGTTGGATCGTTTTTTCTTTTCTTTGTTCTTGATATAATAATAATAATAATAATCTTTATTTATATAGCGCCAACATATTCCGCAGCGCTTTACAGTTTGACAGTTTGAAACACAACAGTCATAAGTAACAACATTAACAATAATACAATAATTAAAGCAAAATAAAATGACCATGCTTGTGAGAGCTTATAATCCACAATGAGGTGGGGAAGATACAAAGTACAGGTGTGTATTTCCAATGATGTATTTATAATGATGGTCCATCTTGAGGGAGTGAGGGATAGATGGAGATAGTGAATGGGCTACACACACACACTTACACATAGAATGACTTTGATTAGTGAATGTGATAGGCCGCTCTGAACAAATGTGTTTTGAGGGAGTGCCTAAAACTGTGCAAGTTGTGGCTGGTCCTAATTTCTTGTGGTAGAGCATTCCAGAGGATTGGCGCAACATGGGAGAAGTCTTGGAGTCGGGAGTGGAAGATATGGATTAGTGCAGAGGTTAGTCGAAAGTTGTTTGCAGAGTGCAGCGATCGGCTAGACCGATTGACAGAAATGAGGGAGGAGATGTAGGGGGGTGCTGCACTGTGGAGAGCTTTGTGGGTAAGAACATGTCATTTGAATTGGATCCTATAATGAATGGGCAACCAGTGTAAGGACTGGCGAAGAGCGGATGCGTCCGAGTACCGATTAGCCAGATGGATGACCCTGGCTGCTGCATTAAGGATGGACTGGAGAGGGGAAAGTTGAGTGAGGGCGAGGCCAATTAATAGAGCGTTGCAGTAGTCCAGGCAGGAGTGGATCAGGGTGACAGTGAGGGTTTTTGTTGTCTCTATGGTGAGAAAAGGGCGGATTCTAGAGATGTTCTTTAGGTGTAGGCGGCAAAAGCGGGCAAGAGATTGTATATGGGAGGTGAAGGAGAGATTGGTGTCAAACATAACATCCAGACAGCGCGCTGCTGCCGGGGTGTTATTATGGTACCGCCCACGGAGAGGGAAATGTCAGATTTAGGGAGGTTAGTTGACGGCGGGAGCAGAAGAAGTTCAGTTTGCAAAGGTTGAGTTTCAGATAGAGAGTGGGCATGATGTTGGAGACTGCGGGCAGACAGTTGGTGGCGTTCTGTAGTACAGCGGGGGTAAGGTCGGGGGATGATGTGTATAGTTGTGTGTCATCAGCATAATAATGTGAGTATAGCATAAGAATAAGCTTAGAACAGCATAGGATATTGAATAAGCAGGGCTGCCGTATTAGCCACTAAGCACTGGAGGTCAGGTGCCTAGGGTGGCAGGTTGTGGGGGGCGGCACCATTGCGAAGGGAAAAAAAATATTTATTTTTAAACTCTGTTCACATTTTCCAGACTATAACCTATATAAGGCTTGCACTTATAAAATAAAGATACAGCTATATGTATCAGGAGTGCCTAAGTACATGAACTCAGTGCAAAACATATATCAGCTCAACCAGAAGAAACTTGCACACAAGGAGTATATTATAAAAATACAAAATATTTTATTAAGTAGTTTAAAATAGGAGAGACAAGAACTATGACAGTGGTAACCCAAAATTGGAGTGGAACCACACAAGTACACAGGTAAGTTATAATCTCATGTTAGTATATACTATACATATATGATACAAGGGACCATAATGTTAGTCTGCCATAAGTCCGTTTTAGGAGACCATTTATAACGTCTTAACCCAAGGACAAGGCAAATAATAATGCAAAACACAACAGCAGCTGTACGCCATCTGATATCATATAATCACAATGTAACCATGGTCGAAAACATACCTGAGACCCAGTGGTGCCACTCTCCCCTACGCGCGTTTCGGCGCTGTGCCTTCTTCCGGGGGAGTGGCATCAAAGGAAACCAGTAAGTATTTATGTGTCAAGGGGCCAATAGTAAAGGTCAATTGAAAATCACAGGATACCTGCTCCATGTACCACCGAGCAGACCGGATGCAGCCATTACCAAAAGCGTCATCAGTCAGGCCCACCCGTGTCATGAGGCGCCGCCCACTGAGGTCATGTGAGCGGAGTCCCAGGCGCGAGCAGGACAAGACCGAGGCAAGACGCAGTCAGCAATGCCTAGCAACCAGCCCCCAGCGCACATGCGCACTAACAGGTATCCGACACTTGTGCCCCTTGACACATAAATACTTACTGGTTTCCTTTGATGCCACTCCCCCGGAAGAAGGCACAGCGCCGAAACGCGCGTAGGGGAGAGTGGCACCACTGGGTCTCAGGTATGTTTTCGACCATGGTTACATTGTGATTATATGATATCAGATGGCGTACAGCTGCTGTTGTGTTTTGCATTATTATTTGCCTTGTCCTTGGGTTAAGACGTTATAAATGGTCTCCTAAAACGGACTTATGGCAGACTAACATTATGGTCCCTTGTATCATATATGTATAGTATATACTAACATGAGATTATAACTTACCTGTGTACTTGTGTGGTTCCACTCCAATTTTGGGTTACCACTGTCATAGTTCTTGTCTCTCCTATTTTAAACTACTTAATAAAATATTTTGTATTTTTATAATATACTCCTTGTGTGCAAGTTTCTTCTGGTTGAGCTGATATATGTTTTGCACTGAGTTCATGTACTTAGGCACTCCTGATACATATAGCTGTATCTTTATTTTATAAGTGCAAGCCTTATATAGGTTATACATTGATTCTGTGTATCTTTCACAGGTTTTTCATAGGCTACTATGGATTACAAAGCGAGAGATGCAGCCTGGCAAGTACAGGTTGCTCAGGTTTTTGACAGTGGTCCCATTAGTGTGGGTACGGGTGATCAGAGTGATGTTAGTGTTTACAAAACCATATTAAGAGAGCTCTCCATAAAC
>JARQOD010006943.1:0-40877 GCA_033576555.1 Oophaga sylvatica | reverse complement strand
CCCGGGGCCTCTGGGCCCAAGGTAGCTTTGTTCATGGGGTTTCAAAACCTTTGCCCTTGGGTGGGGGAAAATGGGGAAACTATTATTTGTTATGGTTGGAGGGTTACCTACTCCTATTGGGGTTGGGGTTTTTTTTTGGGTTGGTTAAACAAAACCCCTGGGATTTATTCTTGAATAACCAAGGGTTTTGGGTTTGAAAAATTTAATGATAAAACACATTATCATTTCGGTCTCCCTTTTTTTATTTTTCCCTATTTTTTGGAGGACTTTGGGGATGTGTTCTCTGAGGAGGGGTGTCAGGAGTTGCCTCCTCATCGCGTGTATGACTGCTCTATTAATTTACTTCCTGATGCTAAGTTACCTAAAGCTAGGTTATATAACCTTTCTGGTCCTGAGAGGCAGGCTATGAAAGATTATATTTCGGAAAGTCTGGCCAAAGGGCATATTAGACCTTCATCTTCCCCAGTGGCCGCGGGGTTCTTCTTTGTGAAGAAAAAAGATGGAGGCCTACGCCCTTGCTTGGATTTCCGCGAACTTAATCGGATTACTGTTCGAGATCCGTATCCACTCCCTCTGATTCCTGATCTCTTCAATCAAATTGTTGGCGCCAAATGGTTCTCTAAATTGGATCTCAGGGGGGCGTATAATCTGATTAGGATAAAAGAGGGGGATGAGTGGAAAACGGCGTTTAACACGCCGGAGGGACATTATGAGAACCTTGTCATGCCTTTTGGTCTGACTACTGCACCAGCAGTATTCCAACATTTTGTTAATGACATTTTTCGTCATCTGGTGGGGCTGTTTGTGGTCGTATATTTGGATGACATTTTAATTTACTCGCCAGATCTTGTGTCTCACCAGGAGCATGTGAGACAGGTGTTGCAGATCTTGCGAGACAATAAACTATACGCCAAACTGGAAAAGTGTGTATTCGCCGTACAGGAACTTCAGTTTTTGGGTTTCTTGGTGTCAGCCTCCGGTTTCCGTATGGACCCTGAAAAGGTGAGAGCAGTGCTTGAATGGGATCAGCCAGAGGATCTTAAGGCTCTGCAGCGTTTTCTGGGGTTTGCTAACTACTACCGGAAATTTATTTGTAATTTCTCATCTGTTGTCAAACCTCTCACTGACATGACAAGAAAAGGGACGGATTTTTCTAAATGGTCGGACAAAGCTTGCCAAGCTTTTTCCTCTTTGAAAAAATGTTTTGCTTCGGCACCCGTTCTCATCCAACCAGATGCATCACAGCCGTTCGTTGTGGAGGTGGACGCGTCTGACGTAGGGGTGGGTGCAATATTGTCCCAGGGTCCGTCCCTGGTAAATGGCATCCGTGCGCTTTCTTTTCTAAGAAATTGTCGTCCGCCGAAAGGAATTATGATATCGGCAATAGGGAACTTTTGGCCATTAAGTTGGCTTTTGAAGAATGGCGTCACTTTTTGGAGGGGGCAGTCCACCCGGTCACCGTCATTACTGATCACAAGAACCTGCTGTATTTGGAATCTGCTAAGCGTCTGAATTCCAGACAAGCTCGATGGTCGTTGTTTTTTACCAGGTTTAATTTTGTTGTCACTTATCGCCCTGGATCTAAGAATGTTAAGGCGGATGCCTTGTCTCGCAGTTTCCCAGGGGCCGGGAAAACGGACGACCCGATTCCTATCCTTCAGGAGGGGGTGGTAGTGTCGGCTGTATGTTCTGAGCTTGAGGAGGAGGTATTAGAGGTTCAGGGGGACGCCCCTGCAGGACCTCCAGGGAGACTGTTTGTCCCAAATCAGTTGAGACAAAAGGTTATTGAGGCACATCATAATTCTGCTTTAGCAGGACATCCAGGGAGTAAGGCTACTTTAGATCTCCTTTCTCGCCGGTTTTGGTGGCCTAACGTTAATAAAGATGTTTTAACTTTTGTCGCGTCCTGTGGGGTTTGTGCTCGCTCTAAGACCCCTCATACCCGTCCGTCTGGGACCCTCTTACCCTTGAAACTTCCGGAGCGTCCATGGACTCATTTGTCTATGGACTTCATCACGGACCTTCCTCAGTCGTCAGGGAAGACTGTCATACTGGTGGTTGTTGACAGGTTCAGTAAGATGGCACATTTCATTGCTCTTCCTGCCCTCCCTAATGCTAAAACTCTGGCGCAGGTGTTCATTGGGGAGATTGTGAGACTTCATGGGTTGCCTTCTGATGTGGTGTCAGATAGGGGGTCTCAGTTTGTGTCCAAGTTTTGGAGGGCATTTTGTTTACGTCGGGGGATGCAATTGTCATTTTCCTCGGCTTTTCATCCGCAGACCAATGGTCAGACAGAGCGTCTGAATCAAAGCCTAGAGACTTATCTTCGGTGTTTTGTCTCAGAGAACCAGGAGGACTGGTCTTCTTTCTTGCCTCTGGCAGAGTTCACTCTTAACAACAGGCGGAGCGAGTCCACTGGTAAATCCCCGTTTTTTGGGGCATATGGTTTTCATCCCCAGTTTTGTACTTTCAATGGGGGGGCCCTTCTGGGGTTCCTGAGGAGGAGCGTTTCTCGTCGTCACTTGCTTCAGTGTGGAG
The DNA here is from genome assembly GCA_033576555.1 of Oophaga sylvatica. Taxonomy (NCBI): domain Eukaryota; kingdom Metazoa; phylum Chordata; class Amphibia; order Anura; family Dendrobatidae; genus Oophaga; species Oophaga sylvatica. The sequence continues at coordinate 38,339 of JARQOD010006943.1, read as the reverse complement.
AGGTGTATTGAATAATCTAAGTGCTATGGGGAACCGTTATAAACGTATGGCTGATAGGAGGAGAGTTTCTGGTCCAGATCTTAATGTGAACGATCTGGTATGGTTGTCTACCAGGAATATAAAACTTAAAGTTCCCTCCTGGAAGCTGGGCCCCAGATTCATCGGGCCGTACAGGATCAGTTCCATAATTAATCCTGTGGCATTTCGTCTGGACCTCCCTCCTACGTTTAAAATTCATAATGTGTTCCACAAGTCATTACTTAAGAGGTACGTGGCACCAGTCATACCATCACCTCTACCTCCTCCTCCAGTGGTGGTCAATGGTAACTTGGAGTTTCAAGTGTCAAAGATCATTGACTCACGTCTGAATCGCCGGTCCCTTCAGTACTTGGTGCATTGGAAGGGGTATGGTCCAGAGGAGAGGACGTGGGTTCCTGCGTCTGACATTAACGCAGATCGTTTGGTGCGGACCTTCCACAGAACTCACCCGGGCAAACCTGGCCCTGAGGGTCCGGAGGCCCCTCGTAGAAGGGGGGGTACTGTCATGTGTGCATCGCCACGAAGATCGTCGCGGTTGCACATTCTGACTTCTCACAGCTGAGTTGCTGTTTCTTTGTGTTTGGCAGTTAGGGAGTTAATTCTGTCTGTGCTCAGTTCTGGGACTGGGTGCAGTTTCTCCCGGCTGCAATTAATTATTTGTTGATTGGTTTCCTTTAAATCTCTGGTTGTCTGTTTGGGAGTTGCCAGTGAAATTCTTCATGCAGACCACAGATAGGATTGTATCTGTATAGACTTAAGTTAAAGAGCTCCTTAGTTGTTTTAAGCTCACCTTGCTTAGAGTTTAATATCCCAGATCATTTATGTTCCTTCTGTGTTTGAGTGTGTATGCAAGTCTGTGTTTTCTCCAGTCTGTCTTATATTTCTAATCTGTGTATTTAGCAGAGATCAGCCCATATCCCTTTGGTGGTAATCAGTATCCTTCTTAGGACTGATTACAGGGTTCAGGGACTGATAGGAGACAGGGTTAGGCTGGAGACTTGGACCTCTGAACCATTATCAGTACCTCCAAGGTGAGGGATTAGTTAGGACCCCAGTTTAGGGTCAGGTTAGACCCCCGGTCCTCTTCTTTCCTGTGACAGTGTATCAAGTCCTCAAGATTAACCCTGAGTTCAACGGATATCGTGTCAGGTAAATCTATTCTATATTTACATGCTGATGTTGCTAATCTATATGTTGTATAGAGGGTTGTTCTTTTAAGAATAGTTTACTGACATCGTACACATATCATAAGACCGCGTGACATTTGCCTCTGGAAGAGAGAAACTTGTGGCCAGAAAAGTTGCCAGATCTGGTGGATCTCAACAACCACATTCCGGTGAATTCTACCAACTGTACACTGGCCTACCTAATGAGAGCAAGACTTGGAAAATTACCAATTGATTTGGAAATGGGAGACCTGACACCTGAGGTAACATCACCAGATGCAGACTGGGATACTGAACGACAGCAACAGTACCACAAGGTGCAAGAATGTTTAGAGAAAAGTTTATCTCAGGCAAGACAAAAACAAGAAAGAGCTTACAATCAGCATGCACCTGCAGTTCCCTTGGCACCTGGAGAACAGGTACTCAAAAGGAAAAGGCCGCTCCACAAGCTTGACGACCAATGGGAAGCGGAGCCATATACCATTATGCCTCGGACTTCGACAATACAAAGGTGTGCCTTATCAGTAAGGATGGAGGAGAAAACTCCACAGCGGTGTCCAGAGATCACTTGAAATTGTGCCCTGACCAGCTAAAGGGAAAGATCGGAGAAAAGGAAATTCCCTCGTCAGTAGAAAAGGTGAAAGAACGCACCAAATAAATATAAATAGTGTGTGCGTTCGCAGCCCGGGTCCACCGTGCAGGCAGAGCCTGCTGCTAGTAAGATGGCGGTAAAGGCGAACTCTGTTACACCACAGAGTCGCTGAGGTATAGACGTAGAGATAGAGACTGTGTCCTGTTGACACCACAGGGATACACAGACAACTGCTGTGCGGATAGCAGTCAGTGGTCATGCAGTCAGCAACGCAAACAAGCAACTCCTCACCAGAGAAGCCGGTATTCTAGGGTCTTATTTCAGCCAGGCCCTGAACACGTGCATGCAAATCTCCTCACCGGAGGTGCCGGTATTCTAGGGGCTTATTTCAGCCGAGCCCTAACCACATGCGTGCATGATCACACTGGCGCAAAGCACATAATGCAATTGATACTAGTGCACTGCCGAGCAGCCATGCGCACCTTTTATAGCAGCAGCTACAGGACCTTCCAGAGCACACGCAATTTCAGGACCTTCCTGGCGGACCAATGGGAGCTGCTGCAGTACCTGAGCATGTGACCCCTGATCTCCAATGAGAGATCTTACCCTGGGCATGCTCAGAAGGGGAAACGCAGGACTTAGCCCCAAAGACGTCTGCTCACCACTGACCAGTACTGGCTACAATAGCAGAACCTGGAGAGGCAGCAGTAAACCTCTGCACAGTACTAGGCTGTGCAAGACGCTGGGACCGACGTCTCTGCTGAGGAGGCTCCACTGCGGCCGAGACGGATGGGGGACCGCAGCGGGAATGGCTCGAGATTCCCCCTGTGCAGAAGCGGGAACTCGACCTCTAACAGCAAGTTCCAGTGATAGAAGCCACTCCTGCAATGGAACTCGAAAGTCCACCTCCTGCCACTGGTGAATCTGTCATGCCCACAGTGAGAAGGGTTAGTCCTAGAAAATCAGATATACCCATGCTACGTAGAAACACCAGTAGCATAACCACTAGGGAGCACACTACACCAGTGGTAGTTAACACAGTGGACCCAGTCAAGTCACTACAGATACCAATGCTCCGTAGGTCAATCCGTACAACCAAAGGCCTACTCCCAACTAGGTTTCGCATATGAGTGAATTAAGTACATGGAAAATGTAAATAAGTTCATAATGTTAATAATTGCAACTATTAAGTTATGTGCCTACAGAGACTACTGTAAGAACTTTTAGCCATTCTTATTTCATTCTCTAAATGGACAATTGGGTCACTGGACTCAGAGTGACCAGGACAATGCTTGTAAATAGTTAATATTAATGACCACAGAACAAAAACCACCTGGCATGGCCGAAGACATGGTCCAGGAGGAGAATCATCCATGTCTTGTAGCCCGCCCAAGGCCTACATTGAGGGTTTGAGGCGGGTCCCTCACATCGTACTTTGCTTGGGTGAAAAAGGACATCCCATTTCAAGACTTGCCAAATGTATATATTTAATGTTATAATTCCTGTAAATAGTTATAATATGTTTTTCTTTATGTTTCCTCAGTCCAGGAGTACTGAATTGCACTAGGGGGAATGTGGCACCCCAGGAGTTTGGCTGCCACAGTGACCTTGCCTTCCTCCAGGGGAGGGTGATGTCATGCCTGAAAGCACAGAAGGATCCCTTAACAGGTAACACAGCATACAACACCTTTCTGACTCCAGACCAGAAGGGGGAGCTCTAACACCTGATTTGAGGAGAGCTTCCCTGGAATATTCTGGCTGGGGGAGGAGTTAGGCAGTGTAGCTGGAGGGACGAGAGAGAGGGAAGAGGTGTGGGAGACAAGCTGGGGGACAGGAGCCATAGTAGGGCTCACCCCCAGGTCTGAGCGCCAGAGACCGGACCCCTGGAGTCCGAGGCTGAGAGGGTGAAGTAAAGTCCCAGCAGCAGAATCCAGAGGGCAGAGAACGGCAGGTTCTCTGTCCCAATTAAGACTCTTCCACAAAGCAGCAGCAACATGTGAGCCGGAGACTCCAGAAGTGAGTGATTCCTGAAACAGGCTATGGCTGCATGTAATGAGAGTGAAGTTCAACTTAAATGACAGAGAGAATCCAGAGGACTCGGACGGAGCTTATAGCAGCCAATGCCTCACAGAACAGCGCTAGAAAGGAGACCTCACATCCCACCTGTAATAAGGGGATCCTAAACTGCTTTCAGGCTGACCTACTTCAGTACGACCTGTATTCAATGCCCTGGATGCTTTGCCTACAAAACTGTAAGTAAAGCTTTGGAAACTGCAACTCACTGACTGTTTCTCAGTTTCTTCCTGCGTCACCCATTGCACTCAGCTACATCTCCCAGCACCATTACTACCTTTTACTACATCTACCTGCCCTGGGATCCCATAGTCTCACCTGTGGGAGACGGTACCAACTCTTCTGCATCTCACCACCTATCCCAGAGGATCTGCACCGCAGCGCTGGTCACCATTGACCAGATACCACAGGTGGCATCCCGAATACCTACACTGCAAACTCTAACATTCCCTGTAAATAATCCCCCTTTTATTGGACGCCCAGGGCCACGGACCGGGTCACTGCCACTGTGACACATCCCTTCAATACACCGGCCCGGTACCGAGTATCCCACTGCCCTGGCGGGCAATCCACTATGTCGTAGGCAGACCCGAGATCATACCCTAAATAAACAAGGTAGTCTCAATCTAAAGTTGGCCACAACCTCTCTCAAAGAAGCAGGTCAGAGCAGTCATCAGTATCATGGGCTACTATCATCGGTTTATCCCTAACTTCACCATGATAGTGGCTCCTCTGTCAGACATCCTAAAAGTTACAAAGTTAGCTATGGCTATGGTCCCAGAAAGCTGAGGTGGCCTGGACTGAAGCTGGCCCTGTCTAAACTGTCAGTATTGATGGCACCAGATTTTTCTAAAGAGTTTGTGGTCTTGACAGATGCATCTGATGCAGGTCTTGGTGCTGTCTTGCCCCAGGATATTAATGGGGAAGAGCACCTGGTGATGTACCTGAGTCGGAAGTTGTCCAGGTGCAAAAAGAATTACTCCATAGTGGAGAAAGACTGTTTGGCCATCAAGTGGGTATTGGACACTCTGAAGTACTAATTGTTGGTTGGGAAGTTTAGGTTGGTATAGGACAATGCCTCACTGAGGTGGGTGAAGGGGAAGAAAGGGAACAATGCCCAGTTAACTAGGTGGTTCCTAGCCCTTCAGGATTTTAGCTTCCATATAGAGCATAGGCCTGGGAAACTACATGGAAATGGTGACACCTTGTCTAGGGTCCACTGTATGATGGCAGAAAGTGCCCTATCCCCCAGCTTCGGGAAGAGGGGGTATGTAGGCTTGTAACCAGACAGGTTCTCGAGGGGAGATATTTGTCGCCGTGGTGCTCCTTTGTGATGTAACGACCAAAAAAGCAGGTTGCAGCACAAGTAGTGCTGAGAGGGATAATAGGAATGAAGGGTTTGGTTTTAGGAGCAGTCAAAAGAAATGGTTGCGACTGTTTGCTCCCATGTCTTCAATCTTGGGTGTGGTATGGCCTATAAAAAGTAGCCAGACTGTCTCATTCAGGTCTCTGTGTGCAAGGTGAAAAAACCTTGCTTGTCTGGCTCAGTCTCTGCTAGAGGCTGAGTGAAGGACTGACATCCAAATGGTTGAGAACGTGCTATATATGGACTGTTTATTTTCTGTTCTGGCTTTGTTATACATTTTGTGAGCAGAAGTGTCTGTTTTGTTTTGACTTTACCAGGAATTTTATGGAGATGATAAACTTCAACTACTTTGGACCGACCACATTGCTTACCTGTGTGAGCACTACTGCATGGAAGCGAGTGAATACTCACAGCAATAACATAGAACCATTAATGCCAAAGCACTTTACAGACATCATCATCACTGTCTCCAGTGGGGATCACAATCTAAATTGCCTATCAGTATGTCTTTGGAGAAATCGACGTCGCTGGAGGAAACCCACGCAAACATGGGGAGAACATGCAAACTCCTCGCAAACATTTTCCTTGGTGGTAGTTGGACCCAGGACCTCAGAGCTGCACAGCTATAGTGTAAACTACTGAGTCTCAGTGCTGATGTACTATTTGATTGAATTGGTTCTGTGCTTCTCAGCTCAGTGCTTACATCTGGCCAATGGAGCAAATAACACTTGATCGGTGGGAGCCCTGTGCGTTGGACTCACACTGACATTCACTGTAAATGTGCCTTCAATATATTATGAATGAGCAACCCCTTTAATCTGCTTTAGAGTAAATATCTGTTTTTTTGTAGAGGTAACCGGTGACTGGAGACACTTTAGGGTTTGATATCAACCAGACTAATTAGCGAGGGTGCCTCCTGACTGCTGGGTGTGCTTGTAAGTAAAATTACTTTGCATCCACCTGATTCTCCAATACTTCCTCTCCTCATTATCCACAATTTAGAAAGTTTGGGTATGCATCAATAATCTTGAGAAGAGATCATTCTGAGATTTGCTGCCATTATTGCATGCTTTTCTCGCTCCCCTTCTACCTGCAGGGTGCCAATGTTTATTTTGTCTGTTTTTATTTCCCTTTTGTATCTCATTCTGCCTTTGGTACTGGAGATGTGTTGACCCAGCCTCCATCTGTGTTGATTCTTTATGTTCCTTTATCACGTATTTTGAGTTGGGATTTCAGCTCTGTAGGACACTATTTGGATTTAACCCCTTAACGACCAAGCCATTTTGTAGGTTAAAGACCAGGCCAATTTTTACATTTCTGACCACTGTCTCTTTATGAGGTTATAACTCTGGAACGCTTCAACGGATCTTGGCGATTATGAGATTGTTTTCTCGAGACATATTGTACTTCATGATAGTGGTAAAATTTCTTCAATATAATTTGCATTTATTTATGAAAAAAAACGGAAATATGGCAAAAATTTTGAAAATTTTGCAATTTTCAAACTTTTAATTTTTATGCCATTAAATCAGAGAGATATGTCACAAAAATTAGTTAATAAACAACATTTCCCACATGTCTACTTTACATCAGCACAATTTTGGAACCAAAATTTTTTTTGTTAGGAAGTTATAAGTGTTAAAAGTTGACCAGCAATTTCTCATTTTTCCAACAAAATTTACAAAATCATTTTTTTTAGGGGCCACCTCACATTTGAAGTGAATTTGAGGGGTCAATATGACAGAAAATACCCAAAAGTGACACCATTCTAAAAACTGCACCCCTCAACGTGTTCAAAGCCACATTCAAGAAGTTTATTAACCCTTTAGGTACTTCACAAGAATTGAAGCAATGTGGAAGGAAAAAATTAACATTTAACTTTTTTTCCCAAAATTTTTCTTTCGACACAATTTTTTAAAATTTTGTCAAGGGTATCAGTAGAAAATGAACCACAATATTTGTTGTAAAATTTCTCCTGAGTACATCGATACCCCATGTGTGGGGGTAAACCACTATTTGGGCGCATGGCAGAGCTCGGAAGGGAAGCAGCGCCATTTGACTTTTTTGGCTGGAATTGAGATTGGACGCCATGTCGCATTTGGAGAGTCCCTGTGTGCCTAAACAGTGGAAACCCCCACAAGTGACCCCATTTTGGAAACTAGACCCCCCAAGTAACTTATCTAAATGTGTAGTGAGAGCTTTGAACCCCAAAGGGCTTCACAGAAGGTTATAACGTAGAGCCGTAAAATTAAAAAAATCATATTTTTTCCACAAAAATGATCTTTTCATCCCAATTTTTATTTTCCAAAGGATAAAAGGACCTCAAAAGTTATTGTGCAATTAGTCCTGAGTACGCTGATACCCCATATGTGAGGGTAAACCACTATTTGGGTGCATGGCAGAGCTCGGAAGGGAAGCAGCGCCATTTGACTTTTTTGGCTGGAATTGAGATTGGACGCCATGTCGTATTTGGAGAGCCCCTGTGTGCCTAAACAGTGGATACCCCCCACAAGTAACCCCATTTTGGAAACTAGACCCCCCAAGGAACTTATCTAGATGTGTGGTGAGAGCTTTGAACCCCCAAGGGCTTCACAGAAGGTTATAACGTAGAGCTGTAAAATTAAAAAATCATATCTTTTCCACTAAAATGATCTTTCCACCCCCAATTTTTATTTTCCAAAGGGTAAAAGGACCCCAAAAGTTATTGTGCAATTTGTCCTGAGTACGCTGATACCCCATATGTGGGGGTAAACCACTATTTGGGCGCATGGCAGAGCTTGGAAGGGAAGCAGCGCCATTTGACTTTTTTGGCTGGAATTGAGATTGGACGCCATGTCGCATTTGGAGAGTCCCTGTGTGCCTAAACAGTGGAAACCCCCCACAAGTGACCCCATTTTGGAAACTAGACCCCCAAGGAACTTATCTAGATGTGTAGTCAAAGCTTTGAACCCCCAAGGGCTTCACAGAAGGTTATAACGTAGAGCAGTAAAATTAAAAAATCATATCTTTTCCACAAAAATGATCTTTCCACCCCCAATTGTTATTTTCCAAAGGGTAACAGGACCCAAAAAGTTATTGTGCAATTTGTCCTGAGTATGCTGATACCCCATATGTGGGGGTAAACCACTATTTTGACGCATGGCAGAGCTGGAAAGGGAAGGAGCGCCTTTTTCAAATGCAGATTTTGATGGAATGGTCTGCGGGTGTCATGTCACGTTTGGAGAGCCCCTGATGTGCCTAAACAGTAGAAACCCCCCACAAGTGACCCCATTTTGGAAACTAGACCCCCCAAGGAACTTATCTAGATGTGTGGTGAAAGCTTTGAACCCCCAAGGGCTTCACAGAAGGTTATAACGTAGAGCAGTAAAATTAAAAAATCATATCTTTTCCACAAAATGATCTTTCCACCCCCAATTGTTATTTTCCAAAGGGTAACAGGACCCAAAAAGTTATTGTGCAATTTGTCCTGAGTATGCTGATACCCCATATGTGGGGGTAAACCACTATTTTGACGCATGGCAGAGCTGGAAAGGGAAGGAGCGCCTTTTTCAAATGCAGATTTTGATGGAATGGTCTGCGGGTGTCATGTCACGTTTGGAGAGCCCCTGATGTGCCTAAACAGTAGAAACCCCCCACAAGTGACTCCATTTTGGAAACTAGACCCCCCAAGGAACTTATCTAGATGTGTGGTGAGCACTTTGAACCCCAAGTGCTTCACAGAAGTTTATAACGTAGAGCCGTGAAAATAAAAAATATCATATTTTTTTCCAAAAATAATATTTTTGCCCCCAAATTTTTATTTTTATAAGGGTAACAGGAGAAATAGGACCCCAAAAGCTATTGTGCAATTTGTCCTGAGTACGCTGATATCCCATATGTGGGGGGGAACCACTATTTTGACGCATGGCATAGCTCGAAAGGGAAGGAGCACCGTTTTTTAAATGCAGACTTTGATGGAATGGTCTGCGGGTGTCATGTCGCGCTTGGAGAGCCCCTGATGTGCCTAAACAGTAGAAACCCCCCACAAATGACCACATTTTGCAAACTAGACCCCCAAGGAACTTATCTAAATGTGTGGTCAGCACTTTGAACCCCCAAGGGCTTCACAGAAGTTTATAATGTAGAGCCGTGAAAATAAAAAAATCATATTTTTTTCCACAAAAATGACCTTTTTGCCCCAAATTTTTATTTTTCTAAGGGTAACAGGAGAAATAGGACCCCAAAAGCTATTGTGCAATTTGTCCTGAGTACGCTGATATCCCATATGTGGGGGGGAACCACTATTTTGACGCATGGCAGAGCTCGGAAGGGAAGGAGCACCGTTTTTAAATGCAGACTTTGATGGAATGGTCTGCGGGTGTCATGTCGCGCTTGGAGAGCCCCTGATGTGCCTAAACAGTAGAAACCCCCACAAATGACCCCATTTTGCAAACTAGACCCCCCAAGGAACTTATCTAGATGTGTGGTCAGCACTTTGAACCCCCAAGGGCTTCACAGAAGTTTATAATGTAGAGCCGTGAAAATAAAAAAAATCATATTTTTTTCCACAAAAATGAACTTTTTGCCCCAAATTTTTATTTTTCTAAGGGTAACAGGAGAAATAGGACCCAAAAGCTATTGTGCATTTTGTCCTGAGTACGCTGATACCCCATATGGGGGGGGAACCACTGTGATCGCCTTACTGCGATCTTTGGGAGGCACAATGAACAAATCCACAAAAGGTGAAGAATTGGTTTTCTTTTTGCGCCGTTCCTCGTGCAGTATTAGTGATTAGGTGACTTTATTCCTCGGATCGGTGCGATTACAGCGATACCAGATTTACATCCTTTTTTCATGTTTAGCTTCTGTCACACTCTAAAAGATGCTTTTTCTTGGAATAATTTTTTGTAAGAAATTTTTGCATCGCCGTATTTTGAGAGCTATAATTTTTCCATATTTCGGCCGACAGTTATCTATGGGCTTATTTTTTGCGGGACGAGCTGACGTTTTTATTGGTACCATATTCGGGCACATAACGTTTTTTGATCATTTCCTATTCCGATTTTTGTGGAATCAGAATGAACAAAAACCAGCAATTCAGGAATTGTTTTTTTTTTCCTCCGTTCCGCGTGTGGTAAAATTGATAAAGCAGCTTTATTCTTCGGGTCACTATGGTTACGGCGATTCCTCATTTATATATTTTTTTTATGTTTTGGCGTTTTTTACACAATAAAAAATTTTATAGAAAAAATAATTATTTTTGCATCAGTTTATTCCGCGAGCTATAACTTTTTTATTTTTTCGCTGATGATGCTGTATAGCGGCTTGTTTTTTGCGGGACAAGATGACATTTTCAGCGGTACCATGATTATTTATATCTGACTTTTTGATCGCGCGTTATTGCACTTTTTCCAAGCGGTATAATGATACCGCTTGGAAAAAGTATAATTTACTACTTTTTTGTGTTTTTTTTTACGGCTTTCACTGAAGGGGTTAACTAGGGTTAGCTTTTATAGATGGGATTTTTACGGACGTGGCGAAAACCTAAATGTGTATGTTTTTTGTTTTTTATTTTTTTTATTACATAAAAATGTGTATTTTTTAGGGGATTTTTTTAAAATTATTTTTTAATATTTTTTTTACAATTTTTTTTAAAAAATAATTTTTTTTAACTTGTCCCTTTATGGGACTTTCACTTTTTTTACTTTTATTGCAGTTACAATGCATTGCAATGCTCTGGCATTGCAATGCATTGCAACTATAGTGGAAGCTGCTGTGACAATGATCACAGCAGCTTTCCGTAGCTAGATGACCCGGTGGTTGTCATGACAACCCCCGGGTCATCAAGGCAGAGATCGGGCCCTGCAAATACATTGCAGGGTGCCGATCTGAGGCAGAGGGAGCTCCCGACCCTCTGCCTCCCCCCCTGAGCTCTGCGATCGCGCTCGATCGCAGCAGTCAGGGGGTTAACAGCCAGGGGCGGTGGGGGCTCCGCTCCTGGCTGTCAGTGCAGGAAGCCTGGCCACTGCAGCGCGGCTCCTGCACTGATCACGCTGGGAAGCTGAAATTTCAGCTTCTCCTGCACGATCGCTGCTGTGTTTGGTCAGTCAGATTGACTGACCAATCACAGCGCTGTGGGTGCGGGGACCGACGGCAAAGGTCCCCGCACCGCTTGCCGTGCCTGTCAGCTGTCTGTGACAGCTGTCGGCACTGATCTACCACTGCGTGTTTACACGCCGTGGTAGATCAAAGCCATGACGTGCAGAGTCCGTCCTGGTGCCGGAACTGACACCTTGCCATGACGGACTCTGCACGTCAGTGGACATTAAGGGGTTAAACAAAAAAACTGAGATGCAATTAAAATGTAGCCTTTCAGCTTTATACTGACGGGTAGAGATGAGAGACTTTGCCTCCTGGAGGGTCGAGTCGGGTTTCGGACCACCCGACTTAATTATCAAAAGTCGAGTCGAACAAAATCGTTCGACTATCGGCAAACGTCGGAGTTCCGACCGAAACCCGACCCCAATGCAAGTCAATGGGGAATAAAAGTCGGCAGTGAGTAGAGGACAGTAAACACCTACAGTGCCCATTTCAATGCCAACGACATCAATTCTTATTACTTAAGCTTGTCAACCTTCATTTACTTTATGATAATAGTAACGCATTGAAAACTGGGGGTTATTTGGCTAAAGTTGTGGGGGGGGTAGGGATGGCTCCAGGTTTTCGTGGGCCCTGGGTCAAAGAGTGTCAGTGGGCCCCTTTAACACATACCACAATTCATTTCATTATCATTTCACTTCACATTATCATTGTTCATTTACATTGCTTTCATGTATTTTTTAGCACATTTTTTCACTTATGTTTTCTTACTCTTAGGCACATTGTTGTTATCATATACACTTGTTCACATTGTTCACATTGCACACCATTTGCGTGTATACATGGAGCTGGGTTCTAGTCTTTTGCGTCTTTTTTTGGTCCCAATACATACCTATATTGGCCAATTACTTATGTTCATTGCAGTCTTTTTGATTGTGCCTGCGTGTGACGCATTCTCCTTGAGCTCCCCACTTGGAACGCAGTCGTCTCGGCTTCTATTTTTCCCAGTGCGCATGTCTAGTGACGTCATATGGGGTATTCCCCATGACATGCGCACTGGGTGAATGCTGAGGGGCGGTACATCCTGTCGGGATGACGTCAAGGCGCATGCGCAGATTAAACGCGCCATGTATGGAGCACAACATAAAAAGCCGGCTTTGGTGGTATTTCTTCACTCCCCTTTTTGAGAAAGCACACGCGAAACGCGCGTCAGAGGTGAGGGTCACACGTGGGTCTAACCACAGCGGCAACAACGCTATACGGGGTAAGCAACTCTGCTCATATTGGAAACTTGGGAAGTTTTATGGCACAGTAGTTAGACATTGGCACGTCATACACTATGTATGTTGATATGTTTATCTATGCACACAGTAGTTTGTCTAGATAATGCTACCTTTTTCCAAATTGTTATATTCATTGTACCCCCATGCCGCGGTGTATACCTATTTTGTTCCCACGTGTTTTTTATGCTAGGGTCATTTATCACTACTATGTGATTTTTATGTAACATATTATTTTCTAAATAAACAATTGTTTTGTATATATTCAAGTGATTTCTACTCCTTTTTTCCTCTTTTTTTGTTCAATTTTATTGGAGTACACTTATCCTAGTTTTTATCAGGGGCACATGTGGTAGTTTCTAATTGGCACACATTTGTGACATTACCCCTTAATTATTGTCTGTTTGATATTCATACCACAATTCATGATGCGCCGATACGGCAGAGAAATATAGGTATAGTACAATGCCAAATACTTCACTTCTTACATTACATGACTGATATCTATTGTAAATTCTACAATAACCGGTCAGTGTATTCCTCCATATAGTATTATGGGCACCACATAGTGTGCCATACAGAATAATGAGCCCAATATATTGCTCCATACAGAATAATGAGTCCCATATATGATGCTCCATACAGAATAATGGGCCCAATATAATGCTTCATACTGTATAATGAGCCACACATATTGCGCCATACAGAATAATGAGCCCCATATATTGCTCCATACAGTATAATGAGCCACACATATTGCTCCATACAGAATAATGAGCCCCATATATTGCTCCATACATAATTGGTCCCATATAATGCTCCATACAGTATATGATGAGCTCCACATAATGCTACAGTATATGATGGTCCCCATATAATGTGATACACAGTATAGGATGGACCCCATAGAGTATAATGAGCCTCACATATTGCTCCATACAGTATAATGAGTCGCATATAAAGCTCCATACAGTATATGATGGTCCCCATATATTGCTCCATACAGAATGGGCTCCATATAATGCTCCATACAGAATAGGCCCCATATATGCTCCATATGATGCTCCATATACAGTACAGACCAAAAGTTTGGACACACCTTCTCATTCAAAGATTCTTCTGCATTTTCATGACTATGAAAATTGTAGAATGACACCGAAGGCATCAAAACTATGAATTACACATGTGGAATTATATACTTGACAAAAAATTGTGAAACAACTGATAATATGTCTTATATTCTAGGTTCTTCAAAGTAGCCACCTTTTGCTTTGATTACTGCTTTGCACACAGAAAAGGTGAACGGATGGACTCTACATGCCTAGTTCCCACCGTGAAGCATGGAGGAGGTGGTGTGATGGTGTGGGGGGGCTTTGCTGGTGACACTGTTGGGGATTATTCAAAATTGAAGCGGTGAGCGGTCCAGCTCACCCCAAACCATCTCGATTGGGTTCAGGTCTAGTGACTGTGGAGGCCAGGTCATCTGGCGTAGCACCCCATCACTCTCCTGCTTGATAAAATAGCCCTTACACAGTCTGGAGGTGTGTTTGGGGTCATTGTCCTGTTGAAAAATAAATGATGGTCCAACTAAACACAAACCGGATGGAATAGCATGCTGCTGCAAGATGCTGTGGTAGCCATGCTCGTTCACTATGCCTTCAATTTTGAATAAATCCCCAACAGTGTCACCAGCAAAGCACCCCCACACCATCACACCACCTCCTCCATGCTTCACGGTGGGAACCAGGCATGTAGAGTCCATCCGTTCACCTTTTCTGCGTGCAAAGCAGTAATCAAAGCAAAAGGTGAAGAACCTAGAATATAAGACATATTTTCAGTTGTTTCACAATTTTTTGTAAAGTGTAATGTATAATTCCACATGTGATAATTCATAGTTTTGATGCCTTCAGTGTGATTCTACAATTTTCATAGTCATGAAAATACAGAAAAATCGTTGAATGAGAAGGTGTGTCCAAACTTTTGGTCTGTACTGTATAAAGGGCCTTATGTGATGCTCCATAAATAATGAACCTCATATGATGCTCTAGTGTATGATGAGCCCCATATAATGCTCCAAATATAATGGTCACCATATATAATGCTCCATATATAATGGGCCCCATGGATGATGCCAGAGTGTATGATGGGCCTATATAATGCTCCATATATAATGGGCCCCATATGATGCTCCAGTGTATAATGGGCCCCGTATATGATGCTCCAGTGTATGATGGCCCCATTTATAATGCTCCAGTGTATAATGGGCCCCACATATAATTCTCCAGTGTATAATGCTCCCCATATATTGCTCCAAACATTAAAAAAAATGAAACACCTCTCCTCGCTGGGCACTGCTCTACTCTGGACTCCTCAGCGTCGCCATCTTCCAGCTTTCTGCACTGTTCAGGCAGAGGGCGGACAAACGTGACGTCATCGCGCTCTCTGACCTGAATGTCACTGTCAGGAAACGCGGAAGACGTCACAGCGGTGGAGCAGGGAGAGGTAAGTATTACAAGTGCTAGGGCCCTGAGCAAGCAGGGGGGGCACACTCATGGGCGCCGGCACTGGCACAGGGCCCCTCATAGTAAACCGGTGTCTCTGATTGCGAGTGAGACCCCCACCGTCAGAGACACTTTATTGTACTATGAGGGGCCCTGTGCCAGTGCCGTCGCCCAAGAGAGGGCCCCCACCTGCTCAGGGCCCCGTAACTTGCCTGGGTGCACCAGGTGTTGACGCCGGCCCTGGGGGTGTACAGCCCAGTTAGGGAGGTGGAGAAACTGGCATATGTTGAGGTGTAGGCTGGACGTTCAGCAGCTGCAAATGGAGGAATTAGAGAAGTCGGAGGATGAGGAGAACAAAGCGAGCCATTTTGCTGGCAACCTATGTGTCATCAGGGGAAGGTGGTGCAAAATCCTTTGAAACCCAGGCATGGATCATTTTTATGAAGGTGAGATCACCAACATTTTGGGTCGACAGCCGGGTCCTTCTTTCTGTCAGGATTGATCCAGCAGCACTGAAGACTCTTTCTGATAGCACACTACCAGCAGGGCAAGCGAGCTCCTGTAAGGCATATTGTGCCAATTCAGGCCAGGTGTCCAGTTTACAGGCCCAGTAGTCAAAAGGGAATGAACTGTGAGGGAGAACATCGATAGGGGAGGAGAGGTAATTTTGAACCATAGTTGACAACTGCTGTCTCCTGTCTGTTGCAATCAATTCAGTATTAACAGTCGTGTGAGCGTTACTCGAGGAATCAGTCCACAGCATGGTCATGAAACCCCTCACCAACGCCACTTCGGCTGTGTGCACCACGAACACCTCTTCCATGTTGCCCAGTACGGCTCGTGGTAGAACCTGCACCTCTGCTGTGTGCTGGGAATGCCTCTAACAAACGGTTCACCAGAGTTGCTTGTTTGTTCACCAATATTAGCTCTAGGTTCTTCTGTGGCATGATGTTCTGTAATTTGCCTTTATAGCATGGATCGAGGATGCTGGCCAACCAGTAGTCGTCATCTTTCATAATTTTGGCAATGTGGGGGTCCCTTTTTAGGATCCGCAAGACATAATCACACATGTGGGCCAATGTTCCAGGTGTCAATGATGCACTGCCAGTGGCGGGTGGAGGAGCACTTTCTGCCAAATCCACATCCCTCCAGTCACGCACAAACCCTGTAACTGACCTTGGAGAGCCAACATTTTCTCTTGCCCCCTGAGAAGCATCCTCCTCCCCAAAATAATCATCCCCCTCATTCTCCTCCTCTTCCTCTACTTCCTCCACCTCGTCCAGGACAGTTCCCTGAGCAGACAATGGCTGACTGTCATCAAGGCTTCCCTCCTCCTCCTCCTCCGCTGCAGACGCCTGATCCTTAATGTGCATCAAAGTTTGCATGAGAAGACGCATCAGTGGGATGCTCATGCTTATGATGGCGTCGTCTGCGCTTACCAGCCATGTGCATTCCTCAAAACACTGAAGGACTTTACAGAGGTCTTTCAGCTTTGACCATTGCACACCCGACAACTCGATGTCTGCCCTCAAACTGCCTGCTCGTGCATCCTCCCACAAATGCATTACAGCCTGCTTCTGTTCGCACAGCCTCTCAACCATGTGCATGGTGGAGTTTCACCTTGTTGCAACGTCTTTGATTAGGTGGTGCTTGGGGAGGTGGAGCGATCGCTGCAGCCTCTGCATACGACTGGAGTCTACGGGCGAGCGACGGATGTCCACCACCAGGTTCAAAGTGTGAGCCAGGCAAGGTATGTGTCTGAGTTTTGCCAGGGCTATGGCCACCACAAAATTATGGCCGTTATCACTGATTACCTTGCCTGGCTCAAGATGTAGACTGCCAAGCCATGACTCAGTTTCTCTCTGCAAGTAGTCGGCCAGTACCTCCGCGGCGTGTCTGTTGTCGCCCAAAGACATCATCTTTAAAACAGCCTGGTGACGCTTACCACTAGCTGTTTGATAGTGGGACACCTCGTGTGCAACACAGGCAGCTGCGGATGGAGTGCTCGTGCGACTGCGCTCTGTCGATGAGCTTTCGCTTCTGGAGGAGGAGGGTCGAACGCCTACAGCCAACTGTTGCCTATACCATGGGCTAGGCAGTATTGTCCCACCGCCGCTGTCCCCTGTGGACCCTGCATCCACCACATTAATGCAGTGCGCAGTGATGGACACGTAACGGTCCTGGCCATGACTACTGGCCCATGCATCTGTTGTGAGGTGCACCTTTCCACTTACTGATTGTTTGAGTGCATGGACAATGCGGTCTTTCACATGCAGGTGGAAGGCAGGGATGACTTTTCTAGAAAAGAAGTGCCAACTGGGTATGTCATAGCATGGGACAGCGTAGGCCATGAGCTCTCGGAACGCTGTGCTTTCAACCAAACGGAAAGGCATCATCTCTAATGAGATCAGTTTGGCAATGTAGGCGTTCAAAGCCAGTGAACGCTGATGAGAGGATGAGTACTTTTTTATCCTACTCAGAGTGTCTGCTAGTGTGAGCTGGACTTGAGAGCTGCTTATGGGGGAACTAGCGGTGGACATTGCAGACTGAGAGGGGGTTGGTGATGGTGATGGTGGCGGTGGTGGTGATGGCCTAGATTCAGTTTTTCGTTGTAAAAACATTGTGATTCCCTGACTGCTTTGGCCTTGCGACGACACCTCAATATTTCTTGCTGGTGGTGTGCTAACCGGTGGGCTTACAGTGGGGGAAGCGATGTAGCGTTGCTGGCTACCTTCAGTCGGAGAAGGTGCACATGTGCTACCTGAGGTTTGTAGTCCGTCCACGCTTGCAAGTGCATGGTGTTTACATGTCTAAGCATGCAACTGGTATTCAAATTTCGGAGATTTTTCCCTCAGCTAAAGGTCCTTCCGCACTTCTTACAGATAAACTTTGCCTCATCAATAGGATTTTGGTCAAAAAAAGTGCCACACTGCACTCTTCCTACAATGGGATAAATTTTCAGGGCTTGCACGCTGTGCTAATTTGTCCGTCTGGCCAAGCTGTCCAGCAACTCTTTTTGTTTTTTAACACGTTTTTGGACTGCTACTGGCCTGTCAGATAACAGCAGCTGCGATGTCGATGCCTGCTGCGGATCCTCCTCCTCTTCTGAGCTATTGCCAGCGGCACCCTCTTCCCCCAATGGATGCCAATCCGGGTCAACAACTGGTTCATCCATCACCTCCTCTTCAATTTCATCTGCACCTTCCTCTGTGTCACCGTGTAAGTTGGTATAGTATGCGGGAAGGGGCACCTGAGTTTCATCAGTGTCAGAATCTGGCTCAGTAGACTATGAGGGCAATGTAGTGCTCTGGGTTAATGTACCAGCAGAATCATATAGCAGTGGCTATGCATCAGTGCACTCCATGTCATATTCATCTTGGACTGGGGAATTCAGGATTTCACTTGATAACCCAGGCATGGTATGTGAAAAGAGCTCCAGGGAGTAATCTGAAGTGTGGCCTGCCGCATCCTTCACTTTAGTTGAGGGTGAAGGACACAAGGAAAGGTTTCATTCCTGACCAGGAGCCTGCACTGACGACTCAGTGCTTGCAGTTTTTGAACCTTCAGAAGAGGAGTTGATAGAGCTGGAGGCTGTTTCGGCAATGTAAGCCAAAACCTGTTCCTGATACTCCGGCTTTAAAAGCGGTTTACCTACGCCCAGAAAAGGGAGCCTTCCAGGCCTTCTGGAGCCAGACGATGATGCAGGCTCAATACCTCCTACCTTAGGTGCTATTGTGCTTTTGGCACTACCAGCAGATGCACCACCACCATCGGTACCAGCTTGCCCCCACGTCCGCTGCCTCTTCCACCATACTTCCTAATGTTTGGGAAAATGTACCAAAAATGCCAGCAGGTATATGGTACTGTATCAGATGCGTACAGCTGTATACGGTGAAGGGAAGAATTTAAATCTCCGTATATATTTCCGGAGTCACACACAGACGCTCACTCAGTATGGATTTGACCAGAATACAAAAAGCAGAAAAACGGTACTGTATCAGAAGCGTACAGCTGTATACAGTGTAGGGGAAAATTTAAATCTCCATATATATTTCCAGAGTTACACACAGACGCTCACTCAATATGGATTAGACCAGAATACAAAAAACAGAAAAATGGTACTGTATCAGAAGCGTACAGCTGTATACAGTGTAGGGGAAAATTTAAATCTCTGTATATATTTCCGTAGTCACACACAGACGCTCTCTCAGTATGGATTCCACCGTAATACAAACAGCAGATATACGGTACTGTATCAGAAGCGTACAGCAGTATACAGTGTGGGGAAAATTTAAATCTCCGTATATATTTCCGGAGTAACACACAGACGCTCTCTCAGTATGGATTTGACCAGAATACAAAAAGCAGAAAAAACGGTACTGTATCAGAAGTGTTCAGCTGTATACAGTGTAGGGGCAAATTTAAATCTCCGTATATATTTCCAGAGTCACACACAGACGCTCACTCAGTATGGATTAGACCAGAATACCAAAAGCAGAAAAACGGTACTGTATCAGAAGCGTACAGGTGTTTACAGTGTAGGGAAAACTTTAATCTTCATATTTATTTCCAGAGTCACACACAGACGCTCCCTCAGTATGGATTTCACCGTTATACAAACAGCAGATATACGGTACTGTATCAGAAGCGTACAGCATTATACGGTGTAGGAAAAAATTTAAATCTTCGTATTTATTTCTGAAGTCAGACACAGACGCTCTCTCAGTATGGATTTCACCGTAATACAAACAGCAGAAATATGGTACTGTATCAGAAGCATACAGCAGTATACGGTGTAGTGAAAAATTTAAATCTCCGTATTTATTTCCGGAGTCACACACAGACGCTCTCTCAGTATGGATTTCACCGTAATACAAACAGCAGATATACGGTACTGTGTCAGAAGCGTATAGCAGTATACGGTGTAGGGAAAAATTTAAATCTCCATATTTATTTCCGGAGTCACACACAGACGCTCTCTCAGTATGGATTTCACCGTAATACAAACAGCGGATATTCGGTACTGTATCAGAAGCGTACAGCTGTTTACAGTGTAGTGAAAAATTTAAATCTCCGTATTTATTTCCGGAGTCACACACAGACGCTCTCTCAGTATAGATTTCACCATAATACAAACAGCAGATATAAGGTATTGTATCAGAAGCGTACAGCAGTATACGGTGTAGGAAAAAATTTAAATTTCTGTATTTATTTCTGGAGTCACATACAGACGCTCTCTCAGTATGGATTTCACCGTAATACAAACAGCAGATATATGGTACTGTATCAGAAGCATACAGCAGTATACGGTGTAGTGAAAAATTTAAATCTCCGTATATATTTCCGGAGTCACACACAGACGCTCTCTCAGTATAGATTTCACCATAATACAAACAGCAGATATAAGGTATTGTATCAGAAGCGTACAGCAGTATACAGTGTAAGGGAAAATTTCAATCTCCGTATATATTTCCAGAGTCACACACAGATAGTCAGCATGTATTTGTCCGTGATACCAGCCGGTACACGGTAGTGTGTGAGGAGCGTACAGCTCTATACGGTGTGGGAAAAAATGAACGCTCGG
Organism: Oophaga sylvatica; assembly: GCA_033576555.1. NCBI lineage: Eukaryota > Metazoa > Chordata > Amphibia > Anura > Dendrobatidae > Oophaga > Oophaga sylvatica. Next base: position 17,660 of record JARQOD010006943.1, on the reverse strand, counting down.
TAACTGTGCAGAAAAAAAGAATAAAAGTATTAGTGCTGTGTAAAAAGCATTCTGCACAGCAGTGTACACACAGCAATACAGCTATCAGGCAGCCTAATAACCAGCGCTGCTGCACACAAGAAAGTCCTCCCTGTCACTGCACATTAACTGTACAGCACAATCGCTATCAGCACAAGCACAGAAGAACTTCTCTTTCCAGCCCTAACTCTCTCCCTACTGATAAACAGCGTCAGCAACCTCTCCCTACTGTTAAGATCGGCAGAAGTAAAATGGAGGTCGGCGGTGAGGGCTTTTATAGACACTATGACGCCCCCAAAGCAAGCCAATCACTGCAATGCCCTTCTCTAAGATGGTGGTGGACGATGCACATGTCATCTCGTTGCCCACAGTGTACGTCCTTGCTCATTGGCTGAAAAAAAGACGCCTGCAAGTGTGTGGCCCAGCTGCGCTTGGTACACATGTTTCGGGAGAATGCACAGAAAGGTAATTACAAAAACCTGATACTCATTCACACTCACACTTCCCAGTATTGCCACCAGAGGGAACCTTAGACTATTTAAGGGTGTGGGAGACGTTGCAGTATGCAGTCTGCAGTTGAGAGTCTAGAGTCTGGAGACGAGACAAGACAAGTCTAGTCATTGCAGTGATTCAGGAGTGAGTCATTCTAGCCAGACAGACGGAGATTTCCTGTCAGATGAGACAGAGAGAAGAAGTAGAACTGTTACCTCAGAACATTCTGACTGTTAGTACCCAAAGAACGTGGAAAGTGACTCTCGGAGCGGGCTTGTATTCAGTCTGATGGAAGGTCCTGAAAGCTGCTTTGGACAGAGTCTATGAAGGAAAAGAAGGAAGGGGACTACAGTTATTATAACAACGAGTTAACTGAGAAACGGTCAGTGAGCTGTGGAAGGAAGGAAGCTGACGACTACACCTACTGCTACCCGTGCTTATGTTAAGGGTGAGAGTAGGGCGACGGGCGAGTGGTGATGAAAGGAGAGAGTGACCGAGGCGTTATAGCAACATTTGCTGCCTCCACTCTGCTTAACCGGACGCCGGGTCCGAAGCCTTGCTAGAACCTTCACGGCTAGTGAGAGAAAACCGGAATCCCTGCTGGACTTCAAGTCGCAGAGGGGCCCTATTGTGCTGATACGTAACCGGGGTCAGGGAGAACAGGAGTCTAGCGGGACGCTGCATATAAAGGCTTTGTTCTTGCCAAAAGAAGGCTCCACCACAATGTCGGCCGGGCATAGCTGTTACACACAGAGTTGAACTTAGCTTTATGCAGGTTGGAAACTCACACATAAAGAGAAAGGAGGCCTTAAACCTACTCGGTGATTACCTGGATGTGCATCCTCCACCCTGAGCAGCTTCCCGGGACATACCTGCAAATACCACCAGTAAAGGTATGGAAAGAGACTGACTTGTGTGTGTCTGACTTATTGCCTGCACCCTGCACCGCCATATACTTAGAGGGACTAGTCTTACCTGTGGAAGACTTAACATCTTGCTGCCCAGTAACAACCCCTCTGAGGATTTACCCTGCAGCGCTGGTCATCCTGATCAGAAACCACAGGTGGCATCACGAACTATTACTACAATCCCCTGTAAATATCCCCCTTTGAATGAGCGCCCAGGGCAACGGACCGAGCTGTGCTACTTGTGACATTCCCCATAGACTTCAACGGGCTCGGTGCCGAGTACCCCATAAGCCCTGGTACCGTACGTGTGCGGCTCATCTTTGGCGTCACAAACAGGATACGAAGCTTACTGAATGTGAGTCCTGTGTGCCTAAAGTGGACTGTTTTGTGCAAAAAGACTGTGTGCAGTTTTTGTGACTTTTGGCGCCATTTTCCGCCATTTTGCCGCCATATTCGCGCCCTGAGGCGCTGGTGAAGAAGGTGGGCGTGCCTTCGTGGGCGTACCCCCCCTGTGGCGCGAAAGCTATGGGCGCCCTGTCTAAATGCTTCTACAATGTCCGAGCCTGCCCTACTGCAAGGGAGATCCGCCTCCTCTTCATCCTCTATGCCAAGAAGAGAAAGCGAAAGTCCCGCCTCCACGGAAGAGACCAGATTGTTCCAGATGGGAAACACAGTCTGGCCTGGAGTGAGATGGCGGAAGGACAGGAGACGCTGTGTGGAGGAACGGCGGTGCGCAGACCCCGTTCCCTGAAGAGCTACTGCCTGTGCCTGAACCGTCCCAGGTCGGGAGACCGATCAAACAATGCAGAAAGTGGAGGAGGTGGATGCGGTGCTAAGGGACATGGCCCGGCACCGTAAAGAAATGGAAGCGATGGAGAAAAGCTGGCGTGCCCTGAAACAGCGGCTGCTGTGGGACGCGACGCTCTCCCCCCTGGATGCGCAGATGTCACCTGCGCCACCACTGCCTGCGGCTGATGAACCACCGGAGGCCGGCCCCAAAAGTGCTGATCCTGACTCCGCCGGGGACGCGGCGGGAGGGAAGGAGGCTGAGGAGGCCCTGCCCGCACAGGAGTGCCAGCCAGACCTGGAGGCCGCAGCGGAATGCAGTCCCCGGTAGGGACGCCGGAGGAGACCCAGCCGTCCGTGATGGAGATCGATTGGGAGGAGATGGAGTACCTGGACGACGTGGAATACGCCGCCCAGCTGGAGAACGAGTGGCGACGCCGGGAGCATGAGCAGCGACAGCAGCAGGAGCAGAGAGAGGCGCAGCAGCTTCGCCAGAGGTACCGGGAAAAGGATCTCGCTGACAAGGACAACGTCAGGAGAGGTAGAGGTACGCTCCGGGAACCGCGGCGCCAGGGGGCCATTAGAGACTTCAAACTCCGGGGAGGCTGGGGGTTCATCCATGAACCAGGCCTGTACCAGGAGGTCTTTGTCAACCGCAGGGATGTGGAGTCTCACCTGCCAGAGGGGCACCCGGGAAGGGATCTCTTGATAGGGGATATTGTCACCTACACGCGAGACTGGGGTCTTAAGGGGTGGTATGCCCTGAATGTTTCCCGAGTCAGCGACCCCGTCCCTGAAGCCGGCAATGTACCCCGTGTCTCAGTGTCCCAAGTCACAACCCCATCAGCGCCAGGCCGCGCACCTGCATCGTGCCCTGCATCGTATACTGCATCCTACTCTGCATCGCAAAAGCCTTGTGCGTTTCCAGCTGAGCCACTGCGCGCACCTGCTTCCTGTCCAGCATCTTGTTCTACAACGCAACAGGCTAGTGCGACCTCCATGGATCCAAATCTATATTCAGAAGAGGCACCTGTTAGGCCTCCAGGAAGTCGCAAAGCCAATCGCAAAATTGAAACAAGAACTGTGGCTACCCAGACACAGGTAGCAGGACATGACATTCTGGTGATGCATTCCAGAGCGCACCGCATACTTCCAGCCCCAGGTATGGAAGAAGTCATCACAATTTACAAAGAGGAACAGTAGGACCCAGACCGGGTTTACTGCAACTGTAAAAAGTTAAGAAGATTTGCGCTTTATTGAATGTTGATAATATGTGATGATGATGCATAATTTGAAGCAGTATACCCCAGTTGGGTAATGTGAAATATTAATGTGATATGATAGAAATGTGATTTTCTAGGAATGTTCCTATGCTAAGGACTGCGTGCTGAGGACTCTTGCAGCACAGAACTTTAATTGTAAATAGTTGGCACTTCGGTGTCCCATCTTGGTTTTACATAAAGCCATACTACCTCAGAAGAAAAACCCGTATGGTGTGGCCTTGAGTGAGGTCTGCAGCAACGAAGTCCTGCAGCCCACCCAGGACCCACGTGGGAGGTTTTTGGTGCGGGTCCTCCACAAGAAAATTGTATTTATTGTGAAAAGTATATTTGATATTTTTCTATTGCAATTTGTACACAGTGTAACGTTAAAGTGTCCTTACCTCCCGCAAGGGAAGAGTTATGTTGTTGATGTTATTATAAAAATTGTTTTTCCTTTTTCAGCCCGGGAGTGCTGACGATAACTAGGGGGGGATGTGTGGCCCAGCTGCGCTTGGTACACATGTTTCCGGGAGAATGCACAGAAAGGTAATTACAAAAACCTGATATTCATTCACACTCACACTTCCCAGTATTGCCACCAGAGGGAACCTTAGACTATTTAAGGGTGTGGGAGACGTAGCAGTATGCAGTCTGCAGTTGAGAGTCTAGAGTCTGGAGACGAGACAAGACAAGTCTAGTCATTGCAGTGATTCAGGAGTGAGTCATTCTAGCCAGACAGACGGAGATATTCTGTCAGATGAGACAGAGAGAAGAAGGCGAACTGTTACCTCAGAACATTCTGACTGTTAGTACCCAAAGAACGTGGAAAGTGACTCTCTGAGCGGGCTTGTATTCAGTCTGACGGAAGGTCCTGAAAGCTGCTTTGGACAGAGTCTATGAAGGAAAAGAAGGAAGGGGACTACAGTTATTATAACAATGAGTTAACTGAGAAACGGTCAGTGAGCTGTGGAAGGAAGGAAGCTGACGACTACACCTACTGCTACCCGTGCTTATGTTAAGGGTGAGAGTAGGGCGACGGGCGAGTGGTGATGAAAGGAGAGAGTGACCGAGGCGTTATAGCAACATTTGCTGCCTCCACTCTGCTTAACCGGACGCCGGGTCCGAAGCCTTGCTAGAACCTTCACGGCTAGTGAGAGAAAACCGGAATCCCTGCTGGACTTCAAGTCGCAGAGGGGTCCTATTGTGCTGATACGTAACCGGGGTCAGGGAGAACAGGAGTCTAGCGGGACGCTGCATATAAAGGCTTAGTTCTTACCAAAAGAAGGCTCCACCACAATGTCGGCCGGGCATAGCTGTTACACACAGAGTTGAACTTAGCTTTATGCAGGTTGGAAACTCACACATAAAGAGAAAGGAGGCCTTAAACCTACTCGGTGATTACCTGGATGTGCATCCTCCACCCTGAGCAGCTTCCCGGGACATACCTGCAAATACCACCAGTAAAGGTATGGAAAGAGACTGACTTGTGTGTGTCTGACTTATTGCCTGCACCCTGCACCGCCATATACTTAGAGGGACTAGTCTTACCTGTGGAAGACTTAACATCTTGCTGCCCAGTAACAACCCCTCTGAGGATTTACCCTGCAGCGCTGGTCATCCTGATCAGAAACCACAGGTGGCGTCACGAACTATTACTACAATCCCCTGTAAATATCCCCCTTTGAATGAGCGCCCAGGGCAACGGACCGAGCTGTGCTACTTGTGACATTCCCCATAGACTTCAACGGGCTCGGTGCCGAGTACCCCATAAGCCCTGGTACCGTGTTGTGCGACTCACAAGCATTATGGGAAACCCAACTTTGGAGAAAGACGGCCACTTATGAATCTGACCGACCTGTTTCGCTCAACTCTAGTAATTACATAAAAATATAAAATGCTTACGAACTAGTACTGCTTCCTGCCTCTCTGTGTTGCTGATGTTAACCCCTTAGTGACTGAGCCAATTTTGACCCTAAAGATCAGGCCAAATTTTTGAAATCTGAACAATGTCACTTTATGCAAACAGTTCAAAGAATCCCAGTAACATATTGTACTTCAGGATAGTAGTAAAATTTGTTTGATGCAAATTTTGTGTTTGCGAGATTATCGGCAATTTGGCAAAAATTTTTGAAAATGTCTCAATTTTCAAACTTTTAATTCTTGTGCCCTTAACCCCTTTCTTCCATCTGACGTACTATTCCATCCATGTGACCTGGGACTTAATTCCCATGGAATGAATAGTACGTCATATGCGATCTGCCGCGCTCATGGGGGGATCACGGCCCATCGCGGCCGGGTGTCAGCTGATTCTCACAGCTGACACCCAGCACTAAGTGCCAGGAGCAGTCACGGACCACCCCGGGCACACTTCGATAATAATAATAATAATCTTTATTTATATAGCGCCAACATATTCTGCAGCGCTTTACAGTTTAACAGTTTCAAAACACAAGTCATAGGTAACAACTAGAGTTGAGCGATACTTTCCGATATCCAAAAGTATCGGAATCGGAATGGTATCGCCGATACCATTAAAATATCGGCGATACCCGATACCGATACCGGAAGTCCCATGTAAGTCTATGGGAACAAAATATTGCAACTAAAAAAAACCTTTATTTCCTTGTAAACACTAAATATACACACATAGAATACATATATATATATTATATATATTATATATATATATACATATACATGTCATTTTGACATATATATACATATGTCTTGACCCGCACCACAATTGTGGTTTACCAGAGCAATGGGGTACTCAGAGCCGAGCCCATGGAAGTCTATGGGGTTGTCACAGGTAGCGCTGGCTCGGTCTGTGGCCCTGGCGGTCAGGCGTATGTTGGGGGGAATATTTACAGGGGATAGGTATATATACAGTTCGTGACGCCACCTGTAGTTCTCTGATCACTAAGACCAGCGCTGCTGTAGATCTCTGAGGGGATGGTGAGGCAGCTAGATGTCGGGTCCCCTACAGGTGGGACTCTTCCCTCAGGTCGATAGTTATGGTGGGGTTGTGCAGGGATGCAATCAAATAACTCAGTCTCACACATAGAAGCTTCTTTCCATACCTTTTACTTCAAGTTGTTCAGGCAGGTCCCAGGGAGGCTGTTCGGGGTGGATGAATGCACGTAGCGGTAACAGTTGAGCAGGTTACAGGCCTCCTTCTCTTTCCAAATGATGAGTGAGTCCAAGCTTGCCTGTAGCTAAGTTAACTCTATAGTTTTCAGCTTTTTCCCACTAGCTGTACTGCCCGGCCGGTTTTGTGATAGAGCCTTATAAGTGGTGAACTAAGTACTTTCTTTTGCCGCGCGCCGGACTCAGAAGTCTTGTTCTCCTGACTCGGTTACGTACTGGCACTCTAAGGGCGGCTTTCTGCAACCTAAGGTCCAGTAAGACTCTGGCTTTTCTATCACTATGCCTGGAGCTATAGTGACGCTTCGGTCCCCAGTGACCGGTGACAATGTGCAGGATAATCCGATCCTTAAGGCACTTCTGAATCCTTCCCACTATGCCCTTCGCCCTGCTTCTGCTTTCAATGTAGCACTGAAGCGTGAAGATAGAAAGTCAGTTTTCTTCCTTGGTCTCACTGAGTAACTCTCAGTTTCCTCAAAGTTCAGACTGAGTAAAAGGTAACTCTGACTAGACTCGGGATGATAACTAGTCATCCGTTACTAGACTCCACTTCGTTGAATTGGCAGGAACTAATCTTCTGCTCACCCAGAGCTCTGACAGGAATCCTCACTGTCTGAGAAGAACTAGCCCTGACTGCTCTGTACGATGACAGGAAGCTAGACCAGACTCTCTCCTGTGCTACACGTCACTCCCCTATACACCCCTGTGGGTGTGTCTGAAGTGTAAGTGAGTGTCAAGCTTTAACTGTTACCTTACTGTGCATTCTCCAGATCCTGTGTGCCTTACATACCAGGGCTACACATTCCCCTTGGTAAAATACAGCACTCCCGGGCTGTGAAATATAAGAAGAAAGACATTTTGTTTTCCATTTAAACAAGTAACATTTTAAACTCTTCCCATCAGGGAGGTACGGATTTCTTGAACGTTGCATTATAACAATAGGCATAGAAAAATACAAAATACTAAATAGACATTTTCATATAAATAGATGACGATATTCTTGTGAAGGACCCGCACCAAACCTTCAACGTGGGTCCTGGGTGGGCTGCAGGACATCTGAATGCAGACCTCACTCAGTGCCTCACCATACGGGTTTTATGTTCAGAGGTAGGTGTGCTGGTAGAGAATGCACAAAGTGCAACTATATACAAGATCAGTTCTTGGGCTGGCTCAGTCCTCAGCCTCAGAGTCCATCATGAAACATTTTCAAGTAATTTACATATCATAACAATACTTTATACAATTATCCATACTTAGTAAACTAGTTTGCTAGGACTACTTTTGATAACGAATAGGTATCTTCCCTTTCGTTGTACGTTCTGATCTACGTGGAGTAGCTTCAGGTATATTAATCTCTAACCCAACTGTTCTACGTAACGGCAAACTATAGAACTGCCTCAATCTTTCTATGGATCTGGCAAGCGTACTGATGGCTGGGCGGTGTGAGTCAGCTTCACCAGGGGTTCCCATAGCATGGGGCGCTGCTTCCGATGATTCTTCCTCTTGAGGTTCCGCAGGTTGGGGTGCTGCTGGAGTAGGTAACTCCTGAACTGGCTCAACTGGCACCATGGGCACAACTGGAGGTAGAACTTCCTCTTGTGGCTGATAAAATTGCAACACCGGAATTATTACAGCATCTCCCAGTCTCGGCCAATCTGCAGGGAAATCTCCCAGATCCGTGTGTATGACCTCTTCTTTTCTTTCTTCTTGATTGATGACAGAGTTCTCTTCACGAAACTTTAAGGGTTCTGGACACAATTTCAAATGGTCTCTGGACACAGTGGATATTGTTCTTCCTCCGTCCTTACTGATGATACAAACTTTTCTATTGTCATATTTGGAATCTTGTACGACGTAGGGTTCTTGCTCCCACTGGTTATCCAATTTGTGCATTTTCCTTTTCAATACCACTTCTCCAGGCATCAAAGGCTTGGCAGGAGCATTCCTGTTGTAAATATCTTCCTGTTTTTCCCGTGCCTTATTGAGACTTTCTTCTACACAGACTTGCACTCTTCTGTATTGCTCTTGCCGATTGATGTCCCAGTTTTCAATAGCGTCATCTGCCTCTGGTTCTACCACTCCAAGTTCTAAATCCATTGGTCGTCTTCCGGGCCTTGCTCTCATAAGATAGGCTGGAGTGCAGTTAGTGGAACTTACAGGTATATGGTTATACAAGTCAACCAAATCAGGTAGTAAGTCCGGCCATCGATTTCTGTCTTCCAACGGTATGGATTTCAACAAATCAAGGACAATGTGGTTCATTTTCTCGCAAAGACCGTTGGTTTGAGGATGGTATGGTGTTGTTCTAATTTTCTTACACCCATACATGTGACAGAATTCCTTGAATAGATCAGCTTCGAAAGCAGGTCCTTGATCGGTTAATACTTGCTCCGGATACCCATGCGGTCTGCAGAAGCTTGCTTGAAAGGTTTTTGCTGCCGTCACTGCTGTCTGATCCTTAACTGGTACAACCACCAGAAATCTAGAGTAATGGTCCACCATGGTCAAGGCGTATGAGTATCCAGATCTACTTGGCGACAGTTTGACGTGGTCCAGGGCCACAATCTCCAAGGGACGAGTCGTCCGGATAGGCTGCAGGGGTGCCCTCTGACTACCGTAGTCCTTTCTTCTGAGACCACAGGGTCCACAGTTCCGACACCACCTCTCAATGGAGCTGCGCATCCCTACCCAGTAGAACCGGCACCTCAACAGGGCCTCCAGCTTTCTCCAGCCAAAGTGTCCTGCTTGATCATGGTATGCTTCCAACACCATTTGGACGTCTGCCTTGGGGACCACTATTTGCCAGACCATCTCGTGGGTCCTGGGATTGACGTATCTCCTGCACAACTTCTCACGGTATAGGAATAACCTGCTTCTCTCGTTCCACAGGAGCTTTGCTGACATAGGTGCATCTTTTTCCAAGGAGGAACCTTCCTGTCTTAACAACTCCTTGATACGGCTGACCACTGGATCGCTGTCCTGAGTCTCTTTCCAGCTGTGATGGGGTAAAGGATTTAACGTTGCACCATACTGCTTTCTGTAGACTCGATGCTCGTGGACTACCCCATTTCGATGGAACGTAGGTAGCTCAATTTCTTCCAGGTAGTCCGATTCTTCCTCCGTGTCAGAGTCATGCGGCATTCGGGACAATGCGTCAGCATTAGCATTCTTTCGGCCTGCCCGGTACTTGATAGTAAACTGGTAATTAGACAACCGAGCCATCCAACGCTGCTCCATGGCGCCCAACTTGGCCGTTTCCAGGTGCGTTAGCGAGTTGTTGTCTGTGTACGCCGTGAACTTGTTGGAGGCCAGGTAGTGCTTAAATCTTTCAGTAATGGCCCAGACCAGTGCCAGAAACTCCAGCTTGAAGCTGCTATAATTTTCCGGATTCCTCTCAGTTGGCCTGAGTTTTCTGCTGGCATAAGCGATGACTTTTTCTTGGCCATTCTGCTTCTGACTGAGAACTGCTCCTAAACCTTCATTACTAGCATCGGTGTACAGCAGGAACGGTTGGCTGTAATCAGGATACGTCAAGATCTCATCGCCTGTAAGGATCTCTTTCATCTTTTGGAATGCTTCAGCCTGTTCTTTACCCCAATTGAAGGGAGGATTTCTGCTCTTTAGGGATTGGCCTACTAGGAGGTCCTGTAGAGGCGCTGCCTTCTTCGTGTAATCTTTCACGAACCTTCTGTAGTAACCCGTTAGTCCCAGGAACTGTCGCACTTCCTTGAGGTTCTTCGGCTCCGGCCACTTCTGGATGGCAGTGACTTTCTCTGGGTCCGGCGCTACTCCTTCCGAACTGACGATGTGCCCCAAATATTGTACCTTCTGTTTGAGTAGATGGCATTTTGAGGGTTTCAACTTCATCCCGTACCTGGACAGGGACTCAAATACTTCTGCCAGGTGCTTCAGATGGTCCTCATATGTCTTGGAGTACACGATGACGTCGTCTAAGTATAGCAGCACGGTTTCAAAATTGAGATGTCCCAGGCAGTTCTCCATCACTCTCTGAAATGTTCCTGGGGCACTGCTGAGCCCAAACGGCATTCTGTCGAACTCACAGAGCCCATTGGGGTGGTGAAAGCCGTTTTCTCACGATCCTCCTCAGCCACAGCCACTTGCCAGTATCCACTAGTCAGATCAAGGGTAGAAAAGTAGTTAGCCGTTTTCAGAGCAGCTAATGACTCCTCTATACGTGGTAACGGGTATGCATCCTTGTGTGTTATGCGGTTCACCTGCCTGTAATCCACACACATTCTCAAGCTACCATCTTTCTTTCTAACCAGGACTAGAGGTGCTGCCCAGGGACTACAACTATCCCTGATTACTCCGGCTTCTTTCATATCTCGCAACATTTCCTTAGCCTTCTGATAATGGGCTGGGGGTATAGGCCTATACCGCTCTTTGATGGGAGGATGACTGCCTGTAGGGATATGATGTTGTACTCCCTTAATTATCCCAAAATCAAGTGGATTCTTGCTAAATACTTGGGCGTACTCTTGCACCACCCGTAATACCCCTTGCTTCTGGTGAGCGGGAGTGGTGTCCGTCCCAACATGGAGTTGCTGACACCATTCCGCCACCTGGGTTGCCGGGTCATTGTCCTCCGCTATTTGGCGGGAGTCTAAGGACTCAGCCGGGAGAATAGAATTATTGTCAACAGCATGTAGTTTAGCAATGGTTGCATAACGGGGTAAGTTTACCTCATCATCTCCCCAGTTGAGAAGCCGTACCGGTACTCTTCCATTCACCACTTCCACTACTCCCCTAGCAGTCATAAGTGTAGGTCTATGTTCTGAATGGTGGGGTTCTACTACAGCTTGGTAATTCTGTCCTCTCAGACCTATGGCTGCCCTGCACCAGATTATCATTTCACTCATTGGGGGTATCACAATGGGATTCGAGTCAGTGACCCGTACATTACCAATTTCGCCGTCTGTAAGCTTCGCTTGCTGCTGACACACCAGGGCCCGGATCTCTCTTTGGATTACTCCTTTCTGCCTTGGTCGGGCAATCTCAGCGAGCTGTTGGAGTAAGAACACAACTTCTCCCAAACAATTACTGATAATGTTAGTACCCAAAATTATATTTAAACCGTTCTCCTCATTTACAGTCTTTACTACCAGAAGCCCCTGGTCTTTCAACTCCTCTCTGCCCACTTTCACATCTACACATTTTGTCCCGAGTACTTCTACAGGAAGACCATTAGAAGCATACACGGTAAAGTCAGGGCTCGGGGGTTTAAGACTGTCCATTGACCAGAACTTAGTATATAGGGCATCAGGTATTAGGGTCACCTGAGACCCAGTGTCTAACAATGCCGGAACAACAATACCATCTAGAATGATAGACAGGTAGGGTTGTCCACCCACATACCTGCGGTTCCAGTCTAGGAGGCCTGACGGGTCTCCTCCTGGGTGTTGGCCCTCGGACCCAGGTTCTGCCCGTTTAAAGGACACTGTGGAGACATATGACCTTTCCGGTTGCATCGGTAACAGGTGATCTCCCGACGAGGAGGGTGTTGATCAGAGGTCGCTCCTGGGGGTGGCGTTGTCCTCCTCCGGGGGTGCGACGTCTTCCTTCTTCTCCGGTTCATCCACGGGACGTCTTCTGGGCAATCAGCTAATAAGATCTTCCCTTCTTCCTCTTTCCGCAGCTGCAGGGCACTCATCACAGCAGCCAGATTTTTAGTCAGCTGGCGCACCTCTGAGCGCAGACAGTCCAATTCACTAGGGGGTGTCACCTGCGTTTTGGTTTCGGCCACTAGCGAGGAAAAGGGGGTTGCCGCCGGCTCCAGAGTGACTTCACCCTGACGATGTTGGGTTGCCACCTCAGGTTTGCCCAGGGGCCGCAGCCCTTTTATTGCCATGTCCTTTAGGGCATCAAAGGTAGCATCAGGGTGATCTAAAGACCACCAATTCACAGTTCTGCGTTCCGCTTGGGACCTCAGTCCCTGCACAAATTGTTCTTTCAGCATCTTATTTTCATCAATGACACTTATGGTATTAACCTGCTTGAGGGCTCTCAGGGCCCCTTGTAGTTGGCAGGCATAGTCCCTTATGCTGTCACTTGGTTGCTGTGAACAGTTATAGAATGCCATCCGGAGATCTGTTTCGGTGCGATCTTCAAAAATGGCCTGTAACTTTAAGAGGATTGCAGGCACCAACTCCTGGTCCGTGGTAGCCCAAGTCTCCACTTCTCTCTCAGCAGCGCCAGTTAGCTGCCCTATTAATACTGCAGCTTTTTGCCTCTCAGACATAGAGTACATTTCCAGGACACTGCATATCTTCCGTTTGAATCCTGCTAAAGTGCCTGGCTCGCCGCTGTACTGGGGAAGCCATTTCGCCCCAGGCATATATGGAAGCATTAGTGGCATGAGCGTGACCGCCGGACTGAGTGCTGGGCCTGCGCCCCCATCTGGCGCTACAACGCCACGCGGTGCGGAGTCGGGTCCTCCGGCTGGGGCCGCACTGTCGGCCGGTTGTTGCAACATATTAGCGCCCCCTTGGTTAAACGGAGCCTACCGGTTTCAGAAGCTGCTATTTCCCAGGCACAGCAGTAGGAACAGGACCTTCGTCGCAGGCGCTCTGATGTCAGAGCGTCCACTTCCTGTCGCAGGACCTGCCGCTGAGTCAGAGCCGGGGGCGTGTCCAAGACTTTGCGCGCTCCTTCAGGTACGCCCACCTTCTTCTCCAGCGCCTCAGGGCGCGAATATGGCGGCAAATATGGCGGTATTTGGCGCCAAACAATAGCAACAGTCTTTTTCACCAAAACACTCCACAGGCACACAGGGCTCGCAATGCTGCAAGTTTCGTATCCTGTTCGTGATGCCAAGTTTGTCTTGACCCGCACCACAATTGTGGTTTACCAGAGCAATGGGGTACTCAGAGCCGAGCCCATGGAAGTCTATGGGGTTGTCACAGGTAGCGCTGGCTCGGTCTGTGGCCCTGGCGGTCAGGCGTATGTTGGGGGGAATATTTACAGGGGATAGGTATATATACAGTTCGTGACGCCACCTGTAGTTCTCTGATCACTAAGACCAGCGCTGCTGTAGATCTCTGAGGGGATGGTGAGGCAGCTAGATGTCGGGTCCCTACAGGTGGGACTCTTCCCTCAGGTCGATAGTTATGGTGGGGTTGTGCAGGGATGCAATCAAATAACTCAGTCTCACACATAGAAGCTTCTTTCCATACCTTTTACTTCAAGTTGTTCAGGCAGGTCCCAGGGAGGCTGTTCGGGGTGGATGAATGCACGTAGCGGTAACAGTTGAGCAGGTTACAGGCCTCCTTCTCTTTCCAAATGATGAGTGAGTCCAAGCTTGCCTGTAGCTAAGTTAACTCTATAGTTTTCAGCTTTTTCCCACTAGCTGTACTGCCCGGCCGGTTTTGTGATAGAGCCTTATAAGTGGTGAACTAAGTACTTTCTTTTGCCGCGCGCCGGACTCAGAAGTCTTGTTCTCCTGACTCGGTTACGTACTGGCACTCTAAGGGCGGCTTTCTGCAACCTAAGGTCCAGTAAGACTCTGGCTTTTCTATCACTATGCCTGGAGCTATAGTGACGCTTTGGTCCCCAGTGACCGGTGACAATGTGCAGGATAATCCGATCCTTAAGGCACTTCTGAATCCTTCCCACTATGCCCTTCGCCCTGCTTCTGCTTTCAATGTAGCACTGAAGCGTGAAGATAGAAAGTCAGTTTTCTTCCTTGGTCTCACTGAGTAACTCTCAGTTTCCTCAAAGTTCAGACTGAGTAAAAGGTAACTCTGACTAGACTCGGGATGATAACTAGTCATCCGTTACTAGACTCCACTTCGTTGAATTGGCAGGAACTAATCTTCTGCTCACCCAGAGCTCTGACAGGAATCCTCACTGTCTGAGAAGAACTAGCCCTGACTGCTCTGTACGATGACAGGAAGCTAGACCAGACTCTCTCCTGTGCTACACTTCACTCCCCTATACACCCCTGTGGGTGTGTCTGAAGTGTAAGTGAGTGTCAAGCTTTAACTGTTACCTTACTGTGCATTCTCCAGATCCTGTGTGCCTTACATACCAGGGCTACACACATATATATATAGTTTATACACTTCTACATAGTAAAATATCCTCTGATTCAATTGCCGGGTAAAGCCGGCTTCTGTGAAAAGACAGAAGCACCCGACATGAAATGACACTTGGTGTACATAGGGTTAACCATGTCTTTTCATGTCATTTGCAATCTGATTTGCACAAACAATTACATCAGTCTATGTGTGCAAAATTTCACACCTGTAGGGGTTAATTAAAGGTGTAAATTCGTTGTAAAAAAAACGGACTTTTTTGCTACGAATTTACACCTTTAATTAACCCCTACAGGTGTGAAATTTTGCACACATAGACTGATGTAATTGTTTGTGCAAATCAGATAGCAAAGGACATGAAAAGACATGGTTAACTCTATGTAAACCAAGTGTCACTTCATGTCGGGTTCTGCATTTTCACAAAAGCCGGCAATTGAATTAGCGGCTATTATACTATGTAAGTGTATGAACTATAAATATAAATATATATATATGTGTCACAAATTCAATGACATGTATATATATATATGAGGTGTAAAATTGCTGAAAAAAAATGCGTGGGCTCCCGCCCTATTTTCGCAACCAGACAGACAAAGCCAGTGAGTGGGGGCAGATAATAATAGCCCAGAGAGGGACCATTATTTTTGGCCCCCCCGGCTACTAAAATCTGCCCCCAGACACCCCAGAAAGGGCAAATCTCTAATTAGATTTGCCCTTTCTGGCACTTTGCCCGTCTATTCCCATTGCCCTGTAGCGGTGGCGAATGGGTTAATAAGGGGTTAAAATGACCTTGCAATTGAAAGGTCACTTTAAGCCAGGTTAATAATTGAGAGCTGTCAATTAGACAACTATCAATTATTAATCCTATTGTATGAAAGAAAAATCAAACACACACACTTTAATAAAAAAGAAGTTTAATGAAATAATCACACAGTTTTTGACCATATTTTATTTACCTGCTAAAACCATTTCCTGTAATAAAAATAAAATAATAAAGCAAAATTATTCTTACCTATCCCATGCACAGTCAGGTCCCACGGTGTAATCCTTCAGAAAGGGTTAATGTTCACTGCAGGGACCGCAGCTAATGCTGCAGCCTCACAGTAAACCCCCAAAAGAATGAGCTCCTCTCCTGGCTGACAGGAGAGGAAGTGGAAAGCTTAATTGATTGCTTTCCACTTTCACTTCAGGTCAGCCAGGGACACCATCAGTGACGTCAGAGGGAACTGATTAACAAAAATAGGGGTTCCCTTCGAAAAAAAAATGGCGTGGGGTCCCCCTAATTTTGTTAACCAGCCAGATGAAGCAGACCGCTGAGGCCTGGATTTTCAGGCTGTTAAGGAGCCAAGATCCATGGACCTTGCCAGCCTGATAATACCAGGCCACAGCAGTCTGCATATCTTGGCTGATTAACAAAAATAGGGGATCCCCTCGAAAAAAATTGGCGTGGGGTCCCCCCTATTTTTGTTAACCAGCCAGATGAAGCAGACCGCTGAGGCCTGGATTTTCAGGCTGTTAAGGATCCATGGACCTTGCCAGCCTGATAATACCAGGCCACAGCAGTCTGCATATCTTGGCTGATTAACAAAAATAGGGGATCCCCTCGAAAAAAATTGGCGTGGGGTCCCCCCTATTTTTGTTAACCAGCCAGATGAAGCAGACCGCTGAGGCCTGGTTTTTCAGGCTGGTAAGGATCCAATATCCATGGACCTTGCAAGCCTGATAATACCAGGCCACAGCAGTCTGCTTAGCTTGGCTGGTTAATAAAAATAGGGGATCCCCTCGAAAAAAAAAACGGCGTAGGGGTCCCCCTATTTTTGTTAACCAGCCAAAGTAAAATGCAGACTGCTGCGGCCTGGTATTAAAAGACTGTCAAGGCCCATGGATTTTGGCCCTAACAGCCTGATAATACCAGGCTACAGCAGCCCCACATTTGGCCATCAAAAGATGTGCCAATTGTGGCACTTTACCCGGCTCTTCCCACTGCCCTGTAGCGGTGGCAAGTGGGGTAATAAGGGGTTAATGTCACCGTTGATTGCACGGTGACAATAAGCCCGGTTAATAATGGAGAGGTGTCAATAAGACACCGATCCATTATTAATCCCAAAGTTATTAAATGTATAAAAAAAAGACAAAGCAAGAAAAAAGTCTTTTAATGAAATAAAAGAGACAACAGTTTTCATTTCTTTTATTACTCTCTCATTCCTGCGATGCCATCGATCTCCTGTAAAAAAGAAAAAAAACAAACCAACAGTATACCACCTGTCCGACGCAGTCCATAGTAACGACAGTCCCACGACGATCCAGCTCTGCTACATCGCAATGACAGGCAGAGCCTGTCATCCCGACGCAGCACAGCTGATTACCTGCTTCCCCGGCGGTGACGTCATCGGACTGACTGCTTTACGGCCGGGATTACCCAGCAGTCACTGCAGTTATCGCGAGAAACTGCATGTGACCGCCGGGGAAAGATGATGGCGGCCATGAAGCAGTGCAGGACGTGACCGCCGGAGATCTTCTGCCAGGTAAGTGCCGCTGACTCCTGACAGACCCGACCGACGGACACTGACAGTGACAGTGACAATCCTGATTCCGGTATCCGATATGACGAAAATATCGGAACTCGGAATCGGAATTCCGATACAGCTAATATCGGCCGATACCCGATATTTGCAGTATCGGAATGCTCAACCCTAGTAACAACGTTAACAATACAATAATTAAAGCAAAATAAGCCGACCCTGCTCGTGAGAGCTTACAATCTACAATGAGGTGGGGGAGATACAAAGTACAGGTGTGTATATACAATGGTGCATTTACAATGATGGTCCAGCCATCTTGAGGGAGTGAGGCATGGATGGAGATAGTGAATGGTCTACACATACACACTTAAACATAGAACGACTTTGGTTAGTGAATGTGATAGGCCACTCTGAACAAATGTGTTTTGAGGGAAACAATGCAAATTGTGGATAGTCCTAATTTCTTGGGGTAGA
>JARQOD010006942.1:0-40878 GCA_033576555.1 Oophaga sylvatica | reverse complement strand
TTGTATATAATTAGAGTGTTGCTCAGTCACCTGCTGCTGGGCACATTAAAGTAAGTATAGATCTTGTGTTGTGGGTTCCAAAGATTGGACTGATTTGTTCAACCAAATCAGGTCCTCCCTGAGAGATCTTATCTCCATCTTGCAAACTACTTCCAAACAGGAAACGTACCCCTCCATGTCTAACGTGGTAGGAATGGCACCAATTTGTAGCTGTAAGCCCAAAATGTTCTGGATAGGACTAGCCATAGATGGAAGTAACGACCATCTGAGGCTGTGAAGAAACTCATCCCGGAGAGGAGAAGATGAGGGATCTTGAGCGGGTGTACGATGCGGGGAGCAGTCTTGTTGCTGTCTAGAAGCTCCTTCCGCATCCGCCATAATAGCACATCCAGGGCTTCTAGAGAAAGGTGCTAAGTGAGCAAAAAAAACGCTTAATGTCGCCTTTTGTGCGGTTCGGAGTGGATCCCGCTGAAGCCTGAGGGAGTAGCTCAGTTTTCCCCAGCATTAGAGCACTTAAGACTACAAGTAGATGCTGGTATAGGGCAGGAAACTGGCTGAGGCCAGAGAGTTCTCAAATGTGCATCCAAATGACGTCATAACCAGGCCATGCCCCAGGCTCTGATCGGAGGGTAAAGGGAGCTTTATCCCTCTCCCTGCCTTCTAAATGTTGCAATCGATATCAATCACATCATTTAAGGGGTTAAACAGCCGGGTGTGGGCACTGCTCCTGCCTGTGAGAGTTGGGGGTCAGCTATCATGTTGGCTGAACATCCGGTGGTGATCGTTTGCACACACCACCTGTGCCTCAAAATCGCCAGTACATATCCATACGTCCTAGGTTAGGAAGTCCTTCCCAACCAGGACGCATGGATACGTTTAAGTTGGTGAAGGGGTTAAAGTCTGAGGTTTTAAGAGTAAAACATACCTGGCTTCAAGATGATCAGGCAAACAATGGCTGTGCGATTGCAGCCAGGTATGTTCTACTCTGAAACACATCAATGTTTCATAGAAAACATAGTTTGAAAATTCAGCCAAGGACTTTAAGGAGAGACCTAACTAGTCTGGCGTAGTCTTCAGCCATTTTCTCCTTGCCTTGCTCCAGTTAATTGATAAGTCTCTATCTACACACGTGGGAGAGACCTGTCCATTAACTTGAGCGGGGCAGGGAGAAGCTCGACAAGGACTGCAGTGGACTAGTCAGTAGTGTTGAGCCACCCCCGTAGTGTTCGAGTTCGGTTCGGTTGGCCGAACACCCATGTGTTCGATGAACTGTTCGTCGAACACCGTCGTACACCGTTAAAACCAGTGGCAGGCAAACAAAAACACATAGAAAACACTTCAAAGGTGTCCAAAAGCTTACAAACTGTTCAGAAGACACAACTAACACATGGAAAAGTGACAAGTACATATAGTCATGCGAAAAGAAAAGAGTTGGAGGAGTAAAAGGAGGGGGAGACACAGAAATAGGCATGTCATGCCCTTCTAAAACCAAAAAAGTGCGAAGCCGACACGGCCAGTCCATTCCTGCCCGTGCGACCTGCGTGTCGCCGGGTTTGTGCCAGAGCTGCGGTGGACCCTGACGGCCAGCCCCCCTCTCCCAATACTGGTGCTTGTCCGCTGGTGGGTCGAGCGAGCCCCCTGCGGTGGAGACAGGTCTAATCTTTTTAATTTAAATTGTCTCTCTAATTTGAATGAGTACACTTTAAATCAGGGGTCTCAAACTCTGCAGAGTAAAGGGCCGCACATAAAAAAAAATTTAAGCTGGCGGGCCGCATTCCATTCAAACTTAATACAGTACAAAATTATTGTTAAACAATTGTTTATTTGAACTACTATAACAATTCTCTCCCTCCGGACCTTCCCCTCTTTCTGTGGCCGCTCAAATAAGTTGTCAGCTGTGATGTACAGCTTACCGTATATACCCGTGTATAAGCCGACCCGAGTATAAGCCGACCCCCCCTAATTTTGCCACAAAAAACGGGGAAAACTTATTGACTCGCGTATAAGCCTAGGGTGGAAAATGCAGCAGCTACTAAATTTTTAAAAATAAAAAGAGATACCAATAAAAGTTAAATTAATTGAGACATCAGTAGGTTAAATGTTTTTGAATATCCATATTGAATCAGGAGCCCCATATAATGCTCCATACAGTTCATGGTGGCACCATAAGATGCTCCATACAAAATACGCCCCATATTATGCTGCACAAAGGTTAATAATGACCCCATAAGATGCTCCATAGAATAATATGCCCCATATGCTGCTCCATAAAGGTTATGCCCCATAAGATGCTCCATAGATTATGCCCCATAAGATGCTCCATATATTTTATGCCCCCATAAGATGCTCCATATATTTTATGCCCCATAAGATGCTCGATATATTTTATGCCTCCATAAGATGCTCCATAGATTATGCCCCCATAAGATGCTCCATAGATTATGCCCCCATAAGATGCTCAAGATATTTTATTCCCCCATAAGATGCTCAATATATTTTATTCCCCATAAGATGCTCCATATATTTTATGCCCCCATAAGATGCTACATATATTTTATGCCCCCATAAGATGCTCCATAGATTATGCCCCAAAAGATGCTCCATTTATTTTATGCTCCTATAAGATGCTACATATATTTTATGCCCCCATAAGATGCTCCATAGATTATGCCCCCATAAGATGCTCCATTTATTTTATGCCCCCATAAGATGTTCCATATATTTTATGCCCCATAAGATGCTCCATATATTTTATGCCCCATAAGATGCTCCATATATTTTATGCCCCATAAGATGCTCCATATATTTTATGCCCCCCTAGGATGCTCCATATATTTTATGCCCAACAAGATGCTCCATATATTTTATGTCTCCATAAGATGCTCCATATATTTTATGCCCCATAAGATGCTCCATATATTTTATGCCCCATATATTGCTGCTGCAAATAAAAAATGGGGGACAGGTGCCGGTGTCACCGCTGGCTCAGGGCCCCGGCACCTGTGATATTCACCTGTCCCCGGTTTATCGTCCGGCTCCTCTGTCAGTGACTGTTCAGGCTGTGATGCTCAGGTCAGAGGGCGCGATGACGTAGAAAGTGCGTGCCAAGCCCTCTGACCTGAACATCACAGCCAGAGGACGCAGAGGAGAGAGCTATGCGCAGCGGTGGACCGAGAACAGGTGAATATCGCATATACTTACCCCCTTCTGGCGCATCTCTGCAGCCCCTGCTCTTCTCCCGCGGTCTCTGGCAGCTATTCTTCCTTCAGCGGTCACATGGTACCACTCATTAAAGTAATGAATATGCGCATATTCATGACTTTAATGAGCGGTACCTCGTGACCGCTGAAGAAAGGAGCCTGAGATCGTGGGAGAAGCGGGGTGGCTGCAGAGACGCGCCAGGGGGGTGAGCATTATCTGACACCCCCTCCCACCCGACCCCTGACATGTGGTGCACCACGGGCCGCAGATGCTTGCCTCAGGGGCCGCATGTGGCCCGCGGGCCGCGTGTTTGAGACCCCTGCTTTAAATCCTTTTACAAGGATCTATTGGATGGCAAGTCTCATGCCAGCAGCCGCGGTAATTCCAGCTCCAGTAGTGTCCAGTAAAGCTGCTGCAGTTAAAAATCTTTATAAGGATCGAGCTTGGCGGTCCACCGCAAGGCGTCCTACCGCCAGTCACAGCCCCTGTGCCTTGGGGTGCCTCCCCGATGTTCTTCACTGAGTGTCCCGGGGGCCCGAAGCATTTCTTTTGAAAAAATTAAGTGTCCAAACTACAGGTGGTGTAGCTTGCTTAACAGCTGGGTTAATCCGCTGACTAGCAGACACTGCTACTAGGCCCAAAATTATTGTCTGGGCTAGATGCAGTTAAAAATTTGTAATTAGATACTTTCGTTGGATGCTGAGAAAGCATTCCATAGAGTCTCCTGGCACGCCATATATTATTCTCTTAAAAAGCTTGGGGTAGGGGACCCTTTTATAGCCAAAATCATGGCCCTGTATCGCAATCCGTCAGCTAGGCTGAAGATAAATGGAACATTATCATCACCTTTCATAATCACCAATGGGACAAGGCAGGGATGTCCTTTGTCCCTCTCTTATACATCCTAGTGATGGAGCACCTGCTCTCATCAATTCACGATAGCCCCAATATTAGGGGAATTGAGGTGGGAGGCACCGAGTACAAGTGCTTTGCATTTGCTGATAATGTCCTAGTATATATCACTCAACCACATATATCCATCACTGCTGTTATGGCTGAAATAGATCACTTTGGTACATGGTCAAATTTTAAAATCCATGCAGCGAAGTCTGAGGCCCTTGATGTTTCCTCCCCAAATCCATACATGATTCCATCCAGTCCAACTTTCCCTTTGCCTGGCCCTCACAGGGTATCAAATACTTAGGAATTCGTATTCATAGAGACCTCTCCTGTCTATTTTTTCTTAATTTTGGGCCCTTTATTGAACAACTCCATAGAGATCTTACTTCTTGGATGGTGAAGGATTTTTCCAGGTTCGACATAATAAATATACTAAAAATGAGCATCCTACCTAAACTCTTATACCTCTTCCAAACCATTCCCGGGGTAATTCCCTAAAATTTTTGGAAAAGACTACGCATTAGCTTTTTCAGATTTATCTGGCTAAGTGGGCGTCCACGCATTCTGGGGGACGTTCTGATCAGACACAAACAAAAGGGGGGGGCCTTAGCCTTCCGGATTGTAGAAGGTATTACATGGCAGCAGTACACGCTAGAATCCTCGACTTCTTCCATCATTCAGAGGGGAAATTGTGGGTCAAAATAGCTCAATCCATTTGTCCTAAAGCTCTTACCACTCTCCCATGGTGCGCCCATTTAATTGTCCCCTCTCTTGGCCTCATGTCATATAATACTTATTATTATTATTATACATTTTTATAGCGCCATTTATTCCATGGCGCTTTACATGTGAAAAGGGGCAAATATAGACAAGTACAGTAAACGTGAGCAATACAAGGCACACACACTTATGCCAATGCTTTGGCTTTGAGATCCCCAAAAAAAAGCTTATCCTCAATCGACCCACAGGGCCCCTTGCTCCCGATTTCAGATAATCCAGATTTCCCCCCAGGACTATCTGCAAATAGATTTCTCGGTTCAAATTAAAAATCCCATCCGATATTATTTTCTCATGTCATCTCCAATACTTCGCTGCTCCCCCTCAATGACTTGTTACAGGGAAGAGCCACTTCCCCCAAGGCAAATTTTGAACATAGCCAGTTACAACACTTCTATTCAACTGTGAAGAAGCGCACATATCTTCATAGAGATCTCACAAACTTTGAAAAATTGAGCCTATCATTGTCACCCCTACACACTCCATCTCCCTACTGTATAATCTCCTCATTGCCCAGGTAACTGACAATAGGCCAGGATTATGCGGTGCATGGGAAAGGGAACTGGGGAAGTCCTTCTGTGACTCACAATGGGATAAATGTTTCTTCCTAACACATAAAACCTCAATAGGGGCCAAAGCTCAGGAAACCTCCTTCAAAATTATCTCTAGATGGTACTGGGCACCAGCAGTCCTTCATAGATGGTATCCAGTGGTCTCAGATAGATGTTGGAGATGTGGGGAGGGGGAAGGGACAATGTCACACATATGGTGGGCATGCTCTATAATAAATGCATTTTGGGCAAAGGTGGTTCCCATGATTGAGAAAATAACTGGTTGGACTATCCCTAATACGCCAGAAGCCCTCCTTTTATCAATGTTACCAATAAGTAAACATAGTTATAAAAGCTCATCAATAGGCTACCTAATACAGGTGGCTAAGAATGTCATTCCACGACACTGGAAAAGCAGAGACCCACCCACTGTGGAGGAATGGTTTGCGCAGATCTTCCTCCTTAATAGGATGGAGCATATGATTGCCATCTCACCGGCTGATGTTGATAGATACTGTGTGATTTGGAGGAATTGTATTGATTTAAAAAACTCGGACGCCTACCATCAAGGCCCCAACTAAAGTTATCCGTGATGTCGGCACAACAATGATCATAATCGCACTCTATTGATTAGTGGTCTGCCGTGGTCCTCTCCCTCTCTCTCTATCTTTCATATTGAAAAATACATACTTGAAAATCTCCTCATTCCTTACCAGTTTGCAAAGCTCACTTAATCATTTTATTTGGGTAGGAAGAAAGCCAGAGTGGCTTAAAATGTTCTTTATAATCAAAAACTTTGTGGTGGAGCTGGACTACCAAACATTTTGGCTTATTACTCTGCTAATTTGATCAAACAGAGCTGTTTTTGGTGGCCTCATAAAGACCCTCCAGCCTGGTACGATTTAGAACTCTTTTTAAACAACTACAAACCTCCCCATTTGTTAGTATTAGGTTTTCTCTTAAACAAGCAAATTCCTTATAGTTCCCACCCCATTCTCCAGCCCTCCATTGAGGCCTGGAAAAGGCTTGCTAAACCAAAAAAGGGTTGTGATAAAATCCATATCCTCAAGAATATTCCATTATCTCTTATCCATGAATCTAGGGGATTGGTCTTGGATAGTGTTGAGCGATACTGCTCGATATCTTAAAATATCGGATCGGAATGGTATCGCCGATATCACTAAATATCGGCGATATCCGATTCCGATACCGGAAGTCCCATGTAAGTCTATGGGAACAAAATATCGCAACTAAAAAAAACCTTTATTTCCTTGTAAACACTAAATATACACACATAGAATACATATATATATATATATATATATATATACATGTCATTGTGACATATATATACATATATGTATAGTTTATACACTTCTACATAGTAAAATATCCTCTGATTCAATTGCCGGGTAAAGCCGGCTTCTGTGAAAAGACAGAAGCACCCGACATGAAATGACACTTGGTGTACATAGGGTTAACCATGTCTTTTCATGTCCTTTGCAATCTGATTTGCACAAACAATTACATCAGTCTATGTGTGCAAAATTTCACACCTGTAGGGGTTAATTAAAGGTGTAAATTCGTTGTAAAAAAACGGCCTTTTTTGCTACGAATTTACACCTTTAATTAACCCCTACAGGTGTGAAATTTTGCACACATAGACTGATGTAATTGTTTGTGCAAATCAGATAGCAAAGGACATGAAAAGACATGGTTAACCCTATGTACACCAAGTGTCATTTCATGTCGGGTTCTGCATTTTCACAAAAGCCGTCAATTGAATTAGCGGCTATTATACTATGTAGAAGTGTATGAACTATAAATATAAATATATATATATGTGTCACAAATTCAATGACATGTATATATATATATATATATATATATATGAGGTGTAAAATTGTTTAAAAAAAATGCGTGGGCTCCCGCCCTATTTTCGCAACCAGACAGACAAAGCCAGCGAATGGGGGCAGATAATAATAGCCCAGAGAGGGACCATTATTTTTGGCCCCCCTGGCTACTAACATCTGCCCCCAGACACCCCAGAAAAGACAAATCTATAATTAGATTCGCCCTTTCTGGCACTTTGCCCGTCTATTCCCATTGCCCTGTAGCGGTGGCGAATGGGTTAATATGGGGTTAAAGCCACATTGCAATTGAAAGGTGACCTTAAGCCAGGTTAATAATTGAGAGCTGTCAATTAGACAACTATCAATTATTAATCCTATTGCATGAAATAAAAATAAAACACACACACTTTAATTAAAAATCATTTTAATGAAATAAAGACACATGTTTTTGACCATCTTTTATTTGACTGCAAAAACCATTTCCTGTAATAAAAATAAAATAAAAAAGCAAAATTATTCTTACCTATCCCATGCACAGTCAGGTCCCACGGTGTAATCCTTCAGAAAGGGTTAATGTTTACTGCAGGGACCGCAGCTAATGCTGCAGCCTCACAGTAAACCCCAAATGAATGAGTTCCTCTCCTGGCTGACAGGAGAGGAAGTGGAAAGCTTAATTGATTGCTTTCCACTTTCACTTCAGGTCAGCCAGGGACACAATCAGTGACGTCAGAGGGAACTGATTAACAAAAATAGGGGTTCCCTTCGAATAAAAAATGGCGTGGGGTCCCCCCTATTTTTGTTAACCAGCCAGATGAAGCAGACCGCTGAGGCCTGGATTTTCAGGCTGTTAAGGAGCCAAGATCCATGGACCTTGCCAGCCTGATAATACCAGGCCACAGCAGTCTGCATATCTTGGCTGATTAACAAAAATAGGGGATCCCCTCGAAAAAAATTGGCGTGGGGTCCCCCTATTTTTGTTAACCAGCCAGATGAAGCAGACCGCTGAGGCCTGGTTTTTCAGGCTGGTAAGGATCCAATATCCATGGACCTTGCAAGCCTGATAATACCAGGCCACAGCAGTCTGCATATCTTGGCTGATTAACAAAAATAGGGGATCCCCTCGAAAAAAAAAAGGCGTAGGGGTCCCCTATTTTTGTTAACCAGCCAAGTAAAATGCAGACTGCTGCGGCCTGGTATTAAAGACTGTCAAGGCCCATGAATTTTGGCCCTCAACAGCCTGATAATACCAGGCTACAGCAGCCCCACATTTGGCGCATCAAAAGATGTGCCAATTGTGGCACTTTACCCGGCTCTTCCCACTGCCCTGTAGCGGTGGCAAGTGGGGTAATAAGGGGTTAATGTCACCGTTGATTGCACGGTGACAATAAGCCCGGTTAATAATGGAGAGGTGTCAATAAGACACCGATCCATTATTAATCCCAAAGTTATTAAATGTATAAAAAAAAGACAAAGCAAGAAAAAAGTATTTTAATGAAATAAAAGAGACAACACAGTTTTCATTAATTTTATTATACACTCATTCCTGCGACGCCATCGATCTCCTGTAAAAAAAGAAAAAAAACAAACCAACAGTATACCACCTGTCCGACGCATTCTATAGTAACGACAGTCCCACGACGATCCAGCTCTGCTACATCGCAATGACAGGCAGAGCCTGTCATCGCAACGCAGCACAGCTGATTACCTGCTTCCCCGGCGGTGACGTCATCGGACTGACTGCTTTACGGCCGGGATTACCCAGCAGTCACTGCAGTTATCGCGAGAAACTGCATGTGACCGCCGGGGAAAGATGATGGCGGCCATGAAGCAGTCCAGCCCGTGACCGCCGGAGATCTTCTACCAGGTAAGTGCCGCTGACTCCTGACAGACCCGACCAACGGACACTGACAGTGACAGTGACAATCCCGATTCCGGTATCCGATAAGACGAAAATATCGGAACTAATAATCGAAAGGCCGATAGAGCTAATATCGGCCGATACCCGATACTTGCGGTATCGTATCGCTCAACACTAGTCTTGGACCCTCTCTGGCTCAAATTGGGTATTAAGAAACTGGGAGATATCTACGATGGTTCTAAATTCTATCCTTATTCTTTTATTAAAGAACATTTCCATTCATCCTCCCTATCATTTTTTCACTACATTATTCTCAAGGAACAAATTAATGTTTACCTGCAAGTGCGCCCTCGGATTTCTGAACCGGTTTTAAATTTACTTTGCAACTTACTGTAGATCATAAAATTTTTTGGAGTCTTAACTACATTTACCAATGGTTTAACCACAGCACGCAGTTGGTCAAAACACAAAACATGGTTAAATGGAAGTCGGAACTTAATTTAACGTTTGACCACTCTGAATGGGAATATGCATGTACGCTTTCCTATGCATCTTCTCTCTCTGGCCCTTCAAGAATCATACCACAAACTCCTCACAAGGTGGTATTTTACTCCTGCTAGATTATCTAAAATTAACAAAATTCATTCACCTAATTGCTGGAGAAACTGTGGTCGTTATGGTAATCTCCTACACATTTTCTGGCAATGCCCGAAAATCTGTTCCCTCTGGAAGAAAGTTTTGGGTCTTATTAATGCCATCTCTTCTAAACAAATTCTACTAACACCTCAATTGGCCCTTCTCACACTAAATACTTAAAAAATTGACCCACATTTGAGATTATTAATAGTCCACATCCTACTGGTAACCAAAAACAGCATTGCTCTCTACTGGAAAAAATCAGAGTCACCCTCTTTTCAAGACATTGTTGATAAAATCACACTTCATAAATCATTTGAATATAAAATAGCATTGGTTAATAACCACTGCGATAAATTCTTCAAAAAATGGTCCAAATGGATGGAATTGTTTCCCTAATATACGAAATGTACTTGTCTGTTTTCTTTCTTATTAGTTAATTTTATGTTATAAACTTTGTCACTAATGTACTATAGTTACAATTTCATATTGTTTCCTCCTTCACTGCCTTTCCTGCTTTTTCCTTTCCCTTTCCTTCTATCTCCCTCTTTCCCTTCCTTATTCCCTATTGTTTCCCTTCCCGTCCTTGAAAATTTGAATAAAATTATTGGAAAAGAAAAATTCATGCTTGATCTGGATATTGATGGAAAACCCTCCCTGTACCCCCCAATGTACTGTCCATTATGCATACATTTATAGTTATACTACCCCTTTTACTATGTATATTGTATTTTCTTATACTTTTTCACAACAAAAAAAAAGGAATTTTAAAAAAAAAAATTTAATTAGATCTACAGCCGGTGGCTACTCCGCTGACTAGCAGACACTGAAGCTTTGGAGCAGACCTCTGATTCCCAGGCTATAGTATGAGTAAACAGCTCTTCACACTCAACCATCTGTGTTACCCCAAGCCATAGTGTATGTAGTTTCTTACGGTTAAAAGGGGGGGGAGACCCAACCCACCTGTAATTGACGATGCCAACGTCACGTAAAACACAGCAAGGGAACTCCAAAAAGAGTCTCCATTTTTTCCAAAAATTTGGGGCACATACACCACTTAAGTAGCGTCAATTGCCCCAGAGTTGCTTAAAACTTTTGGTGAGGTGATTTTAACAAATCCTCAAGGTTTTGCTCTCCCCAGGATGACACAGGGGTAGAAAAGTCCTTGCTGATCCATGATTTGTTCATCTTTATGAACGTGAGTCTGTCTACATTGTCAGTGGACAGCCGCGTGCGCTTATCTGTCAGCACACCACCAGCAGCGCTGAACACACATTCAGAGAGAACGCTGGCTGCGGGGCATGACAAAATCTCCAAGGCGTGAGTGGCGAGCTCCAACCATTTATCCAGATTGGAAGCCCAAAAAGAGCAAGGGTCCAGTGACACAGTCATGGCTTCCATGTTCAGTTGGAGATACTCCTGTACCATCGTCTCTAGGCGTTGACTATGTGTCTGACTTCTTGTCTCCTGTGAGTAGAAAAGGCAAGTCGACAGCACTCTCAGGAGAGGGGGCGCACGTACCAGGTCCAAGGAACCAACTTGGAAAAGACGTATCCAAACAGGAAGAACAGCGCTCCATCCAGGTGAGTATTGTAGAAAAAAGCTTTATTTCAGGCCATCACAAAAACACAACGTTTCGACCTAAAGCGGTCTTTTTCAAGTGTGATCACAAGTTAAAAGGGGCGGTCTTAAATAGTAAAGGCACAGAAAGCATGCCCAATCAAACCATAGTATACGCCCACCATAATCAACATATACAGAATAACAACACCAAGTAAAAACTATTTAACAATGTATATAAACGATCAGACAAAAGGATAACATATAGTATGACATAATTAAACGAACAGTGAACCCGAACCCACAATTAGATGCTTCTTAATCCATAAATAAACACATAAATGAAATAGTGTTGATCCGTTGTCATGGGAACTATAGGCCGATCCAAGACCTCCAATAGTGCATACTAAATCACTGCAGCCAATCCGGTGTATATCGCAATGTGGCGCCAGGGTAGGTATAAACCTACCCCACCGTACAGGACATCGGAGCATCGGCTACTTCTCCAATCGCAAGTACCGTCTCTGAAAAGGAAAATGCTGGCAACGTCATCATTCTGCGACCTACTAGAGGAGGAGAAGGAGACACGTCATAGAACAAGGCAGCACACACGTGGGGGATATATTTTGTGACGTATCCACGTCTCCACCCACCTTGTAGTCATGGTTACCAAGACGCATAACAACTGCAGCGAACAGTGTGCGTATATGTGCATACATAAACAAGAAAAGACGCAGCTCAAGCGATATTTGTTCACAACTAATATCAAAGTACCAATCGATGATAAAACCATGTCCAGGTATATGAGCGTACCCATTGCAGATACCAACAGAAACGCATACAGCAGCAGCATCACCAATAGATATATAATAAAGTATAAAATATACCCATAGTAACAGACCAATTTGACAAACATACTATCCCATCCTACAGTGCAACCATAACCAATGTGGGGTTTGAACCACTGAAAAAACTGTTAAAAATTATAATATATATACATAGAAATCTAAAATAAGATCATTAGGTCCCACCGAATAACCGAAGGTTCCAAAAGAAGGTCTTGACCGATGTGCCAATCAATAATAAAGTTATATATTATTTAAGTTGAACTCTATATTTAGACCAGCCGGTTGAAGAGTTCCCAATTTGTGTATCCATCTCAATTCTTTTTTCCTCAAAAGTCTAGCCCTGTCACCGCCCCTCCTCAGCACCGGTACACTATCAATTACTCTGAATCTGAGTTGATTAACCAAATGTTGAGTCTCAATAAAGTGTTTAGGTACGGGCAAATCCATTAATTTTGTTCTTATTGTGCTTTTATGTTTGCTGATGTGAGCTTTCACCTCCATGGTTGTCTCACCCACATAGACAAGTCCACATGGGCAGACAACCATATAAACAACAAAGCTAGACGTACAGGTATATCTCTCCCTTAGATAGATTTTTTTGCCAGTGCGTGGGTGATGGAAAAATTCCCCTTTCAACATGTTATTACAACATGCACACCCCAAACAAGGGAAGTTACCGTATCGAGGAGTACTAAGGGTGCGTTGTATAGGCAAACCACTTGGTCCAAAATCCGATTTAACTAGATGATCCCGTAGATTACGCCCCCTCCGATAAGACATCAACGGTAAAGAATTAAACTCAGAAATAGCCGGATGACCTCGTTGTAATAGGGACCAGTGTTTCTTGAGGATAGAACCGACCCCACCACTGGCGGGGTTAAAGGTAGACACAAATGGTATACGTTTCCCTTTCGAATTTTTACAGGGTGGGTGTCGAGAAACCTCACGTGTTGTATTTAAGGCTTTGTGTTTATATCCCAACACTATATCACTAGGATAACCTCTCGCCAAAAATTTATTACACATATCATCAAGGCGTGCATCAATCAATCCCTCATCTGAAACTATCCTCCTCACACGAAGGAGCTGGCTCCAAGGTAAGGAACTGACCATTCTTTTGGGGTGATTGCTATTAAATAACAAAAGACTATTTTTGTCTGTGCTTTTGACAAACATATCTGTCTTTAGAAAATCACAATCCTTATAGACCAGTGTGTCCAAGAATTGTACTTGCGTAAATGAACATGTCATGGTAAATTTTAATTCTGGGTAAATTTGATTCAATTCCGTATGAAACTCACATAGTGATTAGTGTTGAGCATTCCGATACCGCAAGTATCGGGTATCGGCCGATATTCGCGTTATCGGAATTCCGATACTTAATTCCGATACTTTTTCAATATCGTATACCGGAATCGGAAGTTCCCATAATTCTTTGAGAGGCAATGTGATTTTAGTCAGCCAATGAGGAATCCTACGAAGTGTGGGCACATCCTGTAATGATGCGGTCATCTTAACTAATGGCATGGCTGTGATTGGCTGCTGAAATGATGTCAGAATGCACTATAAAAGGCGCCGCAGCCATTTTAGCGTCACTGTGCTGTGAACTCAGTTAGGGACAGAACGCTGCTGTGCTGACTCTGAGGGACAGTTAGATATTGCGATTTTGTGTACTACTGTGCTTGAGGCAGGCTAGTTTACCAACCGCTGTGTAAAGCTTCATTTTGCCAGTGTTGTTTTAACAGCTCTGTGCAAGGTGTGTGTGTGACAGTGCAGGTGACGCTGCAGTTTGCTCTGCATCCACCGCTGTTTGTAGGCATCTGCACGTGTCACTTTTTTTTTTATTTTTTTTATTTTATTTAGTGGAATTGGTGCAGCTCCATTATATTAGAAAAAAATCAAATCTATTAGTGTGACGTGCTTCCATCCGTATACAATACATTGGTTGCAAACACTATAGAAGTACAGAAAGGAGCTTTTCACAGATTGTGGACAGTTGTGTTTCAGTGTTCACTTCAGTCTGTGTTTTTTACTTTTTTGAGTGCAGATCACGCTCCAGTTACTTGTTCAAGCACTGCTGCTTGTACTCTGCTGAACGTGTCTCAGTGGCTCATCCTTTTCATTTATCTCCAATTGGTTCTGCTACATTCCATTTAAAATAAATCTAATCTATTAGTGTGACGCGCTTCCATCCGTATACAATACATTGGTTGCAAACACTATAGAAGTACAGAAAGGAGCTTTTCACAGATTGTGGACAGTTGTGTTTCAGTGTTCACTTCAGTCTGTGTTTTTTACTTTTTTGAGTGCAGATCACGCTCCAGTTACTTGTTCAAGCACTGCTGCTTGTACTCTGCTGAGCGTGTCTCAGTGGCTCATCCTTTTCATTTATCTCCAATTGGTTCTGCTACATTCCATTTAAAATAAATCTAATCTATTAGTGTGACGCGCTTCCATCCGTATACAATACATTGGTTGCAAACACTATAGAAGTACAGAAAGGAGCTTTTCACAGATTGTGGACAGTTGTGTTTCAGTGTTCACTTCAGTCTGTGTTTTTTACTTTTTTGAGTGCAGATCACACTCCAGTTACTTGTTCAAGCACTGCTGCTTGTACTCTGCTGAGCGTGTCTCAGTGGCTCATCCTTTTCATTTATCTCCAATTGGTTCTGCTACATTCCATTTAAAATAAATCTAATCTATTAGTGTGACGCGCTTCCATCCGTATACAATACATTGGTTGCAAACACTATAGAAGTACAGAAAGGAGCTTTTCACAGATTGTGGACAGTTGTGTTTCAGTGTTCACTTCAGTCTGTGTTTTTTACTTTTTTGAGTGCAGATCACGCTCCAGTTACTTGTTCAAGCACTGCTGCTTGTACTCTGCTGAGCGTGTCTCAGTGGCTCATCCTTTTCATTTATCTCCAATTGGTTCTGCTACATTCCATTTAAAATAAATCTAATCTATTAGTGTGACGCGCTTCCATCCGTATACAATACATTGGTTGCAAACACTATAGAAGTACACAAACGGGCCTTTCACAGCTACTGAACATGGGTTTTTAATTTTTAACTAAAATATGTATTTTTTCAAATGACACAAATATAAGTAATGTTGAAGAGGAATAGTCCTACATCCATTGTTTGCACAATATTACAGGTGTACATCATGTCCCTTAATCAACAATGTATTATTATATTTACTTGTATGCTTTTATTTAAAAGCCAAGAACACAGAAGGATAACCTTCGCACTGCAGCTGTTGTCAAAGTTCAACCCACATTATGCACTTCCAACATTGCAGCATTTGAGGCATGATGTGAGTTGGATTGGTCAAAGTTATGGAGTGAGAAGGTTCACCATCAGTACCCTATAGCATAAGTATGCTTTTGTGTTAGCATTTGTGTTAGACATGTGGATATCTGCCATAATATGTCACAATTATTTAGTTACAGATTTGTTACCAACACTAATCATTGAATGGTTTTAAATTTGACGTTTCACTTGTTTACAGCTTAGAAATAAGGGTGTAGCCTGATATCTATGTGTAGCACTAGCCACTTTAACATGTCATGTTTTTTTAAACATGTGTAGCTAGGTAGCAGTAATTTTTGCCGGACACACAGCAGGGGAACAGCAGGCGTTACTGAACCCCACTATCACTATAGCTTGTGTATTGGTCTGTGGACACGACACTTCTGAGCAGCAACTGGCAGTGTTGTAGCCCAGGGAGTATAGCTCAGGTGGTAGAAAGATGAACATAACAGGAGACATGGAAAACGTTGCCAACCAGTTAGTTAATCTGAAACCGGACAGGCAAATTCAGGCGAGATCCATGCCTAGTTCATTTTCAGAAAAGTAAGCCGTTCTACATTATCGTAGGATAGTCGCATGCAACGGTCTGTTAGTACACCACCTGCAGCAGTAAAGACGCGCTCCGATAATACACTGGCAGCAGATCAAGCCAGCACCTCCAATGCATACTGGCTAAGCTCTGGCCATGTATCCAGCTTAGAGACACAAAACTTGAATGGGGAAGAGCCATCTGAGAGTACACTGAGAGGGCAAGACATGTAGTCTGTAACCATCTTACGGAAATGTTGCCTCCTGCTGACTGGAGCCGTCTCGGATGGTGTAGACATTGGTGGCGCTGCCACAAAACTTCGACACATTTGGAACATACTGTTCTTGCCCTGTGCAGAGGCGCTGCTTGTGCTCCCTCTTGTTGCAGAGCTGTCTCCACTGCCTCGACGCACAGAGCTGCTTTGTAAATCAGTAGCAGCAGCAGTGCTCTCGGCTGGAATGGAGAACATTATGGATTGCACCAGTGTGTCTTGGTACTTCCGCATTTTACGCTCCCGGTTCAACGGTGTGATGAGGCTTTGTAAGTTGTCCCGGTAGCGAGGGTCTAGGAGGGTGTACACCCAAT
Source organism: Oophaga sylvatica (assembly GCA_033576555.1). Classification (NCBI taxonomy): domain Eukaryota; kingdom Metazoa; phylum Chordata; class Amphibia; order Anura; family Dendrobatidae; genus Oophaga; species Oophaga sylvatica. The sequence continues at coordinate 24,265 of JARQOD010006942.1, read as the reverse complement.
AATCAGACGTGGTGTGAATGTGTTCGATGCGGCGGTCGTTTCTCAGCCACTGCAGCATGAAATCAACCATGTGCTGCAGACTCCCAACTGGCCAAGAAACGTTGTCCCCTGCAAGAGGCGTCATCTCCGCCTGCTGTGCATCACCCCACCCTTGGTCTACATACTGACTAGAGCATTGTCTACCTCCCTCTGGAGCGATGTCTTCCTCCTCCATTGACTCCTCCTCATCCTCCTCACAAAGTCCTTCAAATACATATAAATTTACAAAATTTAAAACTCAAAATTTAAAAACTTTGTATCATAATTCTGTAACATCAGTTTATGGAAACACAATAGCATTACAAAAGGATAGACAAAAAATGTACATTATGTGCTTTGTAAATACATTAAAAGTTTGTAATGGTTATGAAAATATAGACAGCGACTCTGGAGGTTCAATTGTTGATACAGCATGGTACTTTGAAAGTCCTCCAGCCCTTTGTGAGGAACCACGTTGCGCTGACTGTCCAGAAGGTGATGGAATTTGTGACTCCTCATCCTCCACCTCTTCCAAAACCTCATGCCTTAGTGCTTGCAGTGTTTTTTGAAGCAGGCAGATAAGGGGGACAGTCAGGCTGACTAGTGCATCATCTGCACTCGCCATCCGCGTTGACTCATCAAACGCACGCAAAACGTGGCAGATATCCTTCATAGAGTTATTCGCCACTCATTACACTGGCAGTGGCTGCCCATTCATTATAGGATCCAATTCTAATTACTGGTTCTCACCAACAAAGCTCTCCACAGCGCAGCACCCCCCTACATCTCCTCCCTTATTTATATTTATCGGCCTAACCGACTGCTGCACTCTGCAAACGACCTTCGACTAACCTCTGCACTAATCCGTACCTCCCACTCCCAACTCCAAGACTTCACCCGCGCTGCGCCAATCCTCTGGAATGCTCTACCCCAAGAAATTAGGACTATCCGCAATTTGGATGGTTTCAGGCGCTCCCTCAAAACACATTTGTTCACAGTGGCCTATCACATTCACTAATCAAAGTCATTCTATGTGTAATTCTGTGTGTGTAGCCCATTCACTATCTCCATGCATCCCTCACTTCCTTAAAATGGCTGGACCATCATTGTAAAAACACCATTGTATATAAACACCTGTACTTTGTATCTCCCACACCTCATTGTAGATTGTAAGCTTTCACCAGCAGGGGCGGCTGATTTTGCTTTAATTATTGTATTGTTAACGTTGTTACTTATGACTCGTGTTTTGAAACTGTTAAACTGTAAAGCACTGCGGAATATTATGGCGCTATATAAATAAATAATATTATTATTCTTATTATAGAGGCCCACTCAGTAGTGGTGAAGTGTGAACGGCGCAAATTGCGAGTTGACTGCGCCTGATGCAGCTGATACTCCATTACTGTTGGCTGCTGCTCACACAACCGCTCCAACATATGTAACGAGGAATTCCACCTGGTGGGTACGTCACATATGATGCGATGTTCATGAAGGTGAAATCTGCGTTGCAGAGCTGCAATCAGCGATCTTGCCATGCTGGAACGTCGCAAGTGAGCGCACTCTAGGCGGACCTTGTGCAGCAGTGCATCAAGATCCGGATAGTCCCTCAAAAAACTCTGCACGACCAAGTTGAGCACATATGACAGACATGGTATGTGAGTGAGGTTGCCAAGGCCCAGAGCTGACACCAGATTTCGGCCATTGTCACACACTACCAAGCCTGCCTGTAGATTCTCTTCCAAAAACCACACGTCGCTCTCCTGCTTTATGGCATTACAGAGCTCCTGCGCTGTGTGGCTAAGATTCCCCATGGAAATTAATTTCAGGATGGCCTGTTGACATTTGGACACGGCTGTGCTCATATCGGTCGCAACAGGTAAACGTTCACGGGTCCATGTGGAGGTAGACCGTGACGGCTCCTGCAGCGATGATTCTGAGGAACTGGAATAGGAGGAGGAATCAATGTGTACAGACTTGATTCCTGCAATCCTTGGAGTTGGCAGAACACGTACAGCGCCACTCGCAAGATCAGTACCCGGCTGCACAACATTGACCCAATGGGCAGTGAGGGAAAGGTATTGTCCCTGGCCATGGGTGTTAGAACCCTCTTGTTAGGTTTTGTTTCAGTTTGCTGGTCACATGACCTTTTTTCCCTATTTAGTCTGGCTCCGCCCTTCTGGCTTTGCTTGACTTCATTGTATTATCTACTGTTAAGCTAGCCGGGTGCTTAGGTGCCTTAATCTGTCAGTTTTGCTTGATGTTAGGATCACAAAGTATTTATTTTTCTGTTTAATTATCCATGCTACAATTTATGTTAGGAGGTGTCCACCTTTTCTCACAGTCCCTAGATCTTGTAGGGATTACTCCCTCGCAACTATAGGTCTTCGTTCACACTAGATGAGGACTTTAGCGGGTCTGGTCGCAGGATCAGGTTCCCCGTTACATCGTAGGGATTCAGCTTAGTTGTATTGTAGGGACAGAATTCCCTTCTTTCCTTACTGGTTGTAGCAGATCATAACAATGGGTACTGGTCCACGCATCGGTGGTCAGGTGGACCTTGCTACTGAGGGCTTTTAGTAGCGCATGTTTAATTTTTCCCTCAACATGCTTTTGCAGACCAGGGACGGCTTGCCTGCTGAAATGAAATCGGCTTGGCACATTGTATTGTGGGATTGACAATGATATTCAGTTACGGAAACTGTCTGTCTCCACCAGCCTGAATCACAGCATTTCAAGGGACAGGAGTTTTGCAATGCCAGCATTCAGAGCCTGTGCTCGTGCATGGTTTGCGGAGTATGGCCGTCTTTTATCCCATGCCTGTGCTACCGATGGCTGTTTTGTGGCCTGGGAGTGTGAGGATGACAGGGAACTTGCTGCTGTGTGTGGAATAACAGTTTGTCTCTGGACAACAGTGGCCGAGGTTCTTCCATGGCGATCCTGTGAGGAAGCATAACCAGCTGTGTGTGAGCTCGATGAAGAGGCTTCAACACAACCTGAAGATGTAGGTGCTGCTGTAGGTTGGCCTACATCTCTAGTGTGTCTTTGTAACTCAACTACGTGCTTTGTCCGCACATGTTTCCACATATTTGTGGTATTGAGGTGACTGACACTTTTAGCTATTTTTAATTTTTAATTACACAGCTTGCATTTCACATAGCAAATATCATGTGCAAGTGTGTGAAAAAAGGACCACGCAGTGCAAGTCCTGGGAGCGCACGTTTTGACTTTTGGAAGACAACTGCTCCGAACAGGTGCCAAACTGGAGGCTACAGGCAACCGAGTCTGCAGCCTAACTCTCCCTCCTGTTTGTACCGTTGGGGCAATGTCTTCCTCTATCTTCCTTCTATCACTAACCATTTCTCTAGGCCTCTCCCAGCTTTCAACCAAAGTACTGGTTCTCACCCACAAAGCTCTCCACAGTGCAGCACCCCTCCTACATCTCCTCCCTCATTTCTATCTATCGGCCTAACCGACTGCTGCGCTCTGCAAACGACTTTCGACTAACCTCTGCACTAATACGTACCTCCCACTCCCGACTCCAAGACTTCTCCTGCTCTACGCCAATCCTCTGGAATGCTGTACCCCAAGAAATTAGGACTATCCACAATTTGCATGGTTTCAGGCGCTCCCTCAAAACACATTTGTTCAGAGCGGCCTATCACATTCACTAATCAAAGTCATTCTATGTATTCTGTGTAAGTGTGTGTGTGTCTCTAGCCCATTCACTATCTCCATCCCTCAGTCCCTTAAGATGGCTGGAACATCATTGTAAATGCACCATTGTATATAAACACCTATACTTTGTATCTCCCCCATCTCATTGTACATTGTAAGCTGTCACGAGCAGGGGCGACTTATTTAGCTTAAATTATTGTATTGTTAACGTTGTTACTTATGACTTGTGTTCTGAAATGGCTAAACTGTAAAGCGCTGCGGAATATGATGGCGCTATATAAATAAATATTATTATTATTCCTCTGAGCTGCTCCCACCACCTTCCTGTTCCTCATGCCATGTTGGGTCTTGGACCTCATCATCTCCACTACCCTCTTCCAACACCTGCTGTTGGGTGGTCTGGCCAGCACCATGCTCAACAGAAACTGGCACCTGGGTCTCATCATCATCAGATGCGTTCTGCGGTGTGCTGACCATCGGCACTGTCTCACCCGCCTCTTCAGATTCAGAGAGACACAGCTGGGACATACTCCCTCTTCACATTACAGAATGCTGCTTGGCTGGGCCCCTGTTTGCAAGCCAATAGATTCTGAGAACAGAAGCAGACACTCAGCTGGCTCCTGTACAGAACTCTCTGACTGCCTGGGCAATTTGCCAGGCGGTGAAGAGACAGATGGTTGCCCAACAGTGCTGTGGTCCTGAGAGGAGGTGGAAGCAATTGAAGTCGATGCATTGGCTGACATCCAAACAACAACGGCTTCAATTTGTTCTTCCCGCAGCAGGGGGGTACTCCGAGCTCCTACAAAAGTGCGCATAAAGGAACGCTCACGGGGAAAACTGGTGGATGCTGTGTCACTGGGGGCCGCAGCAGCCACAGAATCCCCACGTCCTCTCCCTGAAGAAACTCCACGACCACGTGCCTTACTCCCTGCCTTCTTCATCTTGGTAGATTCATAAAGAAACTCTGAAAAGTTATAAGGTCTAAGTGTGGTTATTCCGCAGAGACTGCAGTGAACACTGCACACAACTGTTCACTACCCAATGCGTCTCAGCAGGAAGGCAGTCTGTGCGTCAAAACAAAGGCACAAGCATACATCCATGTACCCTGTTTATAAAGCTATATAAAAAAAATTATGTAGTAGTGACGCACACTTTATTGAGGTACAGTATTACATCGCCATTCACCATCTGTGGCTATGCAGTCTCATCTATATATACCTTATCTATCTGTTGTCATGCTTCCAAGTCGACAGTCAGCCATAAATATCAATTTTCACTATGCACTATGCACTTTTTAAAGGTTATGTTTGTTAATAAAAATGATTATTGCCACATATTATGAGTATTACATGATGGAAATTGTATAATTTTGTATAAAATATTTAGTGACATTATTCAGCAAATGGAACATTTTAGTAATATCACAGATAACTTGTAATGCTGATGATGTTTTGAAGTCAGACATTCATTGTCTATACAATAAAAATGGTGTACATACTGTTACTTATCCATCATTAATGGATTCAGATATGTACTTGTATGCTTTTATGTACAACCGTATAGCAGATTCCTTAACTAATTTATTTTGTGGTTTGCATTGCTGTTCAACATGTTAATGTATGTGTTTATGTTTGTCAATTCTTTATTTATCTAGATATTAGTTTAAATGAAATCATCATCTTATGGTAGTAAAGGTTATCTTTCTCTTGTTTGAAGTATAGACATTTAAAATTGACAGGTAACAAGGAAATTACTTGATCTAGTATTTAAACATCCTCCTTGACCCTGGGCTCCAACACCGCCAGTTGTTGCTCGGAAGTGCTGTTAGCACAGTCAACACTTGCTCCTGTGTTACTGGGGTTCAGTAACGTCAGCTGGTCCTCGGTTGTGCCATTGGCTCTTTTCCTTCTGCTGCCCCTCCGGGTTCCAGCACAGTCAGCTGGTCCTCGTTACTTGCATTGGCTCTTGTACCTTCTGCTACCCGTCCGGGTTCCAGTACCGTCAACTGGTTCTCCGCAGTGCCTTTGGCCTAGGTGCCTCCATCTCGGTATCCGAGTTCCAGCAACGTCTGCTGGTCCTTGGTAGTGCTTTGGAGCACAGGTACCTCCTGCTTAGTAACCGTGTCCCAGTAACGTCAGCTGGTCCTCGGTTGTGCCATTGGCTCTTTTCCTTCTGCTGCCCCTCCGGGTTCCAGCACAGTCAGCTGGTCCTCGTTACTTGCATTGGCTCTTGTACCTTCTGCTACCCGTCCGGGTTCCAGTACCGTCAACTGGTTCTCCGCAGTGCCTTTGGCCTAGGTGCCTCCATCTCGGTATCCGAGTTCCAGCAACGTCTGCTGGTCCTTGGTAGTGCTTTGGAGCACAGGTACCTCCTGCTTAGTAACCGTGTCCCAGTAACGTCAGCTGGTCCTCGGTTGTGCCATTGGCTCTTTTCCTTCTGCTGACCCTCCGGGTTCCAGTACCGTCAACTGGTTCTCCGCAGTGCCTTTGGCCTAGGTGCCTCCATCTCAGTATCCGAGTTCCAGCAACGTCTGCTGGTCCTTGGTAGTGCTTTGGAGCACAGGTACCTCCTGCTTAGTAACCGTGTCCCAGTAACATCAGCTGGTACAAGATTGTGCTACAAATACAAGATACGGAACAAGAGACACAAGAACAATAAGCAGAAGATCTAAAAGCAGAAGAACATGAAGTATAAGACCAAAATGAAGAGCAAAATATATGCTCTAAATTCTAAGCAGAAGAAGACTAAGCAGTGTATGGGGGTGAGTCCGTTCCTCCTCGTGGTGCCCCTGGAAAATGCCTGCTGCTGCAGGCTAAACTGAACACGGACAAATACTGTTGTAATTTAAATCTTTTGTGACAGCAAGAACGGAAGGATGAAAAATTCATACTTTGACAGATTACAAGTACAGGATTCTCTGTCACAAATAAGAATATGATGAAGAAGATGAAGCAGAATATGAATAAGAATAATAGTTTAATAAGAAGAATATGAGTAATGTTAACAAAGATGAATAGCAAGAAGTTTAAGAAGAAGATAAAGAAGGTGAAGATGAAGAATAATTTGATGAAAAAGATGATGCTGCAGAAGATTATGAAGGAGAAAGTGTGTGAAAAGTTAAAAAGGTGAAGATGAAGAGCATGGAAGTTGTGTAATATACATATTTGCCTAAATATAAAAAACGTTAACATTGTCAATTTCTTCGTCAATCCGAACATCTTTAAAAAAAAAAATATTTATGCTATTCCATTTGATTGGGTTAAACATCTATGCCTTTAATGTCTCCTCAACCTTCCCCAATACATTCTACATTACTCTTTCTTGTTTTCCTTCATGTACAATTAACCAACAAGGCAAGAATGGGTTTTTTTTAATTTCGATATTTTGTTCCCATAGACTTACATGGGACTTCCGGTATCGGTATCGGGTATCGCCGATATTTTAGTGATATCGGCGATACCATTCCGATTCCGATACTTTAGGATATCGGAAAGTATCGCTCAACTCTAATAGTGATTCCATGCTATCCCCCCAAATCACAAAGACATCATCAATGTAGCGCCACCAGGCCCGCACATGTCGCCAGAGATGGAATTTGTACACAAACTGCTCCTCTAGTACCGCCATGTAAATGTTGGCATAAGTGGGCGCCACATTAGACCCCATGGCGGTACCACGGCGCTGCAAGAAAAACTCATTACCAAAGAGAAAAAAATTCCTCCTTAGAACGAGCTCCAGCAGCGTGAGAACCAGTCGTGCACATTCTGGCGCCATGTCCGAGCCTGATAGCGCCACAGAGACCGCCTGCAAGCCCTTTTCATGTTCTATGGATGTATATAGAGAGACTACATCAAAAGATACCAAAATGGTAGATTTCGTTACCTTTACATCATTAATTTTATCCAGAAAGTCAGTAGTGTCTCTCACATAAGATCTAGCTGAGGTGGCAAATCGTCGCAGTACCTTATCCAAGAAGATGGATACCTTATTGAACAAAGAATCACGACCAGAGACAATAGGCCTACCCGGAGGATTACATAGGTCCTTATGCACTTTAGGCAGTATATATAGCACCGGAGTCACAGGTTTTTCTACAATCAAAAAATCAGATAATTTCTGATCAATGCTACCATCTTGTCTCCTGTGGTCTTGCAAAGGATTTGCTAAAAAAGTGGTGAAAGGATTCCGCAAAATTGCTGTTAACACCAGCAGATACTGTGTTTCTGTTAAGGGTATGCCACACTAAACAACATCGCTAACGGGATCGCTAAAAAACGTCACTATTTAGCGATCCCGTTAGCGATGTTGTTGTGTGCGGCATCTGTCAGCGACGAGGCCCCTGCTGTGATCTCGCTCGTCGCTGACATCGTTCCGGACCCTATTTAGATCGTCGGCGCCCCGCAGGTAAGTATATATCGCTAAGTGTGGCACCTTTTCTTAGCGATTTAGTGGTACTTTTGTACCGCTAAAGTCGTTAAGAAGATCGCTAACCGCGATAGCGTCGTTAACTATATCGCTAAGTTAAGCCGCACTTAGCGATATAGAAACAATCCCGCTAGCGATCGCATTAGTATGCGTCTTTATCGCTATCGCTAGCGGGATTGTTTAGTGTGGCAGTACCTTTACGGTTTGAGTGCTGAAGACTCGACAGTCCCACGGTTGGCAAGTTAGAACTGTGAGATTCACTACGTGCACCACTGGTGTTTTGTGGAAAAGCACATGTAAGATTATGCAACAGTCTCTGCTGATACTCCTGCATGCGTGAATCCCTTTCTATGCCAGGAATTATTTCGGCAAATTTACTTTTGTACCGGGGATCTAACAGTGTGTCTACCCAGTAGTCAGGATTATTTCGAATTCTGACAATTCGAGGGTCATGTTGCAGGTAGTGCAGCAAGAAGGCACTCATGTGTCTTGCGCATCCAGGAGCACCAAGTCCCTGTTGTGTTGGTGGCGAGGTAAGATACTTGCTTCCTTCCTCTGCCCTCTCCCCCCAACCTCGCACAACAGAAATGTGATCAAGGTCTCCCTCATCTGATGAGTCTTCCATGCCCATCGCCAGTTTGTCCTCCACTTCTTCCTGGGCTCCTGAACCTTCCTCACTAGTTTGGCTGCTACCATGCGCCCTTGTTAATCCCTCTCCCCCACCCTCCCAATTGACAACTCTGGAGTTGTTTGCACAAAAAACGATGGATGGAAACCGAGCAGAGCTGAGTGGCCAAATTGTGGTACTAGCCCAAAAGGATTGGCTGGTTTAGAAGCAGTAAAACAATTTTATTAGATACACAGGTGGTGGAGCTTGGTATAGATAGCCTAATAGAATGAGTACTACACACTGCTACTATGCCCAAAATTATTGTCCAGGCAAGATGCAGCTAAAAATTCGTAGTTATTTGAACGCTGGTGGAGCTTTGTATAGATGGCCTAATAGAATGAGTACCACACACTGCTACTATGCCCACAATTATTCTACAGGCAAGATGCAGCTAAAAATTCTTATTTATTTGAACGCTGGTGGAGCTTTGTATAGATGGCCTAATAGAATGAGTACCACACACTGCTACTATGCCCACAATTTTTCTACAGGCAAGATGCAGATAAAAATTATTAGGAATTTGAACGCTGCTGGAGCTTTGTATAGATGGCCTAATAGAATGAGTACCACACACTGCTACTATGCCCACAATTATTCTACAGGCAAGATGCAGATAAAAATTATTAGGAATTTGAACGCTGCTGGAGCTTTGTATAGATGGCCTAATAGAATGAGTACCACACACTGCTACTATGCCCACAATTATTCTACAGGCAAGATGCAGCTAAAAATTTGTTTTTATTTCAACGCTGGTGGAGCTTTGTATAGATGGCCTAATAGAGTGAGTACTACACACTGCTACTATGCCCACAATTATTCTACAGGCAAGATGCAGATAAAAGTTATTAGGAATTTGAACGCTGGTGGAGCTTTGTATAGATGGCCTAATAGAATGAGTACCACACAATGCTACTATACCCACAATTATTCTACAGGCAAGATGCAGCTAAAAATTCGTATTTATTTGAATGCTGGTGGAGCTTTGTATAGATGGCCTTATAGAATGAGTACCACACACTGGTACTATGCCCACAATTATTCTACAGGCAAGATGCAGATAAAAATTTGTTTTTATTTGAACGCTGGTGGAGCTTTGTATAGATGGCCTAATAGAATGAGTACCACACAATGCTACTATGCCCACAATTATTCTACAGGCAAGATGCAGCTAAAAATTCGTATTTATTTGAATGCTGGTGGAGCTTTGTATAGATGGCCTTATAGAATGAGTACCACACACTGGTACTATGCCCACAATTATTCTACAGGCAAGATGCAGCTAAAAATTCGTTTTTATTTGAACGCTGGTGGAGCTTTGTATAGATGGCCTAATAGAATGAGTACCACACACTGCTACTATGCCCAAAATTATTGTCCAGGCAAGATGCAGCTAAAAATTTGTATTTATTTGAACGCTGGTGGAGCTTTGTATAGATGGCCTAATAGAATGAGTACCACACACTGCTACTATGCCCACAATGTTTTTACAGGCAAGATGCAGCTCAAAATTCATAGTTATTTGAACGCTGGTGGAGCTTTGTATAGATGGCCTAATAGAATGAGTACCACACACTGCTACTATGCCCACAATTATTCTACAGGCAAGATGCAGATAAAAATTATTAGGAATTTGAACGCTGGTGGAGCTTTGTATAGATGGCCTAACAGAATGAGTACCACACACTGCTACTATGCCCACAATTATTCTACAGGCAAGATACAGCTAAAAATTCGTATTTATTTGAACGCTGGTGGAGCTTTGTATAGATGGCCTAATAGAATGAGTACCACACACTGCTACTATGCCCAAAATTATTGTCCAGGCAAGATGCAGCTAAATATTCGTATTTATTTGAACGCTGGTGGAGCTTTGTATAGATGGCCTAATAGAATGAGTACTACACACTGCTACTATGCCCACAATTATTCTACAGGCAAGATGCAGATAAAAATTATTAGGAATTTGAACGCTGGTGGAGCTTTGTATAGATGGCCTAATAGAATGAGTACCAAACACTGCTACTATGCCCACAATGTTTTTACAGGCAAGATGCAGCTCAAAATTCATAGTTATTTGAACGCTGGTGGAGCTTTGTATAGATGGCCTAATAAAATGAGTACCACACACTGCTACTATGCCCACAATTATTCTACAGGCAAGATGCAGATAAAAATGATTAGGAATTTGAACACTGGTGGAGCTTTGTATAGATGGCCTAATAGAATGAGTACCACACACTGCTACTATGCCCACAATTATTTTACAGGCAAGATGCAGCTCAAAATTCGCAGTTATTTGAACGCTGGTGGAGCTGGCAAAAAGTGATAGGAACTGATGTAACCTAGCCCTCAAAAGGGCTGCAATTACAAATAGTCACTACTCCCAACCTATCTGTCTATTTATTAAGAGCACAGACCTGCCTGCTAAAAGTGCTAGAAACTGCTGTAACCTAGCCCTCAAAAGGGCTGCAATTACAAACTAGTCCCACTCCCTACTCCCTAAACCTTTCTGTCGCTTTAAGTGAAATTTCGCTTCCAATTTGCTGCTGCACAATATAGCGCTCACAGCAGCAGCAGTGCCGTCTAACACTCTGCTGCAGCAGTGAGAAAATGGTGGCGAGGGGGGAAATGGCTGGGTCTTATAGGGCAAGGACATGTGACATACACAGCCAATGACACATGCCCTTGCTTGTGTGAAAAAAAAGCACTTCGCTCCGTGTGAGCGCTGCTGATAGGCTGACAGACTGCACCGCCCACTGGAAATGCGGGAAAGAGAAAAAAAAATGGAGATCTTCATTATCTCTGCAGAGATCCATCCCATGCCCCTCCCCCCGCCCCGCTGTACACTCAAACTGTGTATTAACATTGATTCTCAGCATTACTGAGAAAAAATCCAGTTACGATTTTGGTGCACGAACTGTTATCGAACATAACCTCGAACAGCCGAATATTTTCCAAATTGTTCGGGTTTGTCAAACGGCTCGAACATCGCCCAAAACAGCTCGAATTTGAGATTGGCGAACAGTTCGATGCGAACACCGCTCATCTCTACTAGTCAGTTCTCTCCTCTGGCGGACACAGGCAGAAGAGGGCCCCTGTGCAGGAATAATATATGGGCCCTTTGTGGGCCAATAATTTATTGGAATACAAAATTCCACCAGCTTTGGATATGAAAATGGTTCCCCTTGTCTCTACGGCCCGGTGCAGAGTTCACTAATGATATGTCCACTTCTAGGCCCTCTATCAGCTTTGCAATCTATGGTTTCTCTGAAAGCAGCAGTGTTTCAGAGTAAAACCTGTCTGGCTGTACCTGGCTGTAATTGCACATCCAGGCTGTGATTTGTGCTACCTGTGGTTCGGGCAGCATGAATCTAATGATAGGTTAAGGCTGGTGTGACACTTGCGAGTGTGATGTGAGAAAATTGTGCGAGTCTTTCGCATCAACACCCGGCACTGCCTCCGGCACTTGGACCGGAGTGTATGGCAGCATAGAAATACACGGTTCACACTCGCAAGTGTGACACCGGCCTAACTTTGAAAAAACTTTTTTTGTGTGTTTTAAAATATGAAAATAACAATCTTTCTGTGATATACATAGCTAAATCGTATTTTTGCAATGAAAGCTGCATAATTGCGCTATTGATCCACATATTAAAACAATATTTATTTGGATGTACACTTAACATTTTTTAGACTCTTATATGTTATCCAGGAAGTACCATAACTCAGAGAAGTGAGAGGTGAAGGCCTTAGCTAGTGGAAACCCTGAGTATCTGCCCCTTTTAGTCTAAGTTCACACTAGGTGTTTTTTCAGCATTTATTTTCTGCAGAAAAACCTGATCTCTTGGCAGGAAAGAAGCTGCAGAAAATAATGTTTTCCTTGTTTTTTCTTGCGTTTTTCACTGCATTTTTTGTGAGTTTTTTTGCTGCGGTTTTGGCATGGTAGATTTGTGCATGCTGATAATGTTTAGTGTTGAAAACAAAGTCCTATTCCAAAGAATGGGTTTTGGCACAAAAAACATGATACCTGCATTTTTTATGCATTTTTTCACCACCCATTCAAGTCAATGGGTGAAAAACGCGGAAAGGAGTGACATGCACTATGTCCAAAAAACCATGCAAAGCACAAAATACTGGATGACAAAAAAAACAATGTGTGTGCATGAGATTTCTGAAATCTCATAGGCTTTGCTGGTGCTGTAAAAAGCAGCTGAAAATTAGCATAAAGAACACATAAAAAAATGCAGCAAAAATGCCCATTGTGAACTTAGACTTTTACCCTCACCATACCATTGTTTTCTAGGTAACAGGAGTTGGTTTTCAGTTAATCTGGGTTTTTTATTATTAGAGTGTGCTGCCATCTAGAGATTGTTTACCTCATACAACAGTAAGCCATAACATTAAAACTATTGAGAGGTGAAGTGATTAACATTTATTATGGCACTTGCCACGAGGTGAGATGCATTATACCGCAAGGGAAAACTCAATTCTAGAAGTTGATGTTTTTTAATTTATAAAAATGGTCAAGCAAAATGATTTGAACAAATTTGACCTTGATAAATTGTGTTGGTTAGATGATTAGGTGAATGTATTTCCACCCGCTAGAGCAAGTATCGTGGGGTGTTCTGGGTATACAATGGTTAAAACCTGCCAAAATTTGCCCAAGAAAGGACAGTTTGTGAACTGGAGCCAAAGTTATGAGCGCCTAAATCTCATTGATGCAGATGAGCAAATCTAGTCTAATGCCGCAGAAGAGAAGCTGTGGAAGACATGACTAAAAAAGAAACACATTACTGAAAACAAATGCTGTCAGAATATAAAATACATCATAAGTTCCTTTGTTTATGACTGTGTGTAGCCCAGCTACGCAGGCACACACATAAAATCCAGGAGAATGCACAGGAAGGTAACCACAAAAGCTTGCTATTCATGCACTTCACTTACAATTTCAGACACACCCACTAGGGGTATAGGAGGTGGTGACACGTAGCAGAGTCAGTCTGTTTCCTGTCTGAGAAGAGCTCAGATCAGTCAGATAGTTTCCTGTCTTCAGACAGTGCAGTTCTGTGCTAGTTCAGTCTGGACTAGGAGAGAGGACTGAATCCTCGCAGAGCTAGCGTAGCTCACCTGACAAAGAAGTGGAGGCTAGTACGGGTGAAGTGCATCATCCTAGCCTAGTCAGAGCTACCCTTAATCAGTACCTCAGTAGAAGCTGAAGCAAGGAGGAAACTGAGATCTGCTCAGCGAGCTTGGAAGAAAGCTGACTATTTCGATCGAAAGCTGCAAGTGCTTATGCAAAGAGCAGAAGCAGGGCGAAGGGCGCAGTGGAGAAGTTAGAGAAGTGCTACAGGTATTGGATTTCCTGCACTAAATTGCCGGACACCTGGGTCCGAAGCGTTGCTACAGTTTCAAGCTTAGTAACAAGAACACCGGAGGCATCTGGACTACAGGTCGCAGAGAGCAGTCCTAAGTGTCAATACGTAACCGGAGACAGGGAAAACAGGAGTCTAGCCTGATCAGCAAATATAGACTTAGTTTTCACCACTTAGAAGTTTCCACCACAACGTTGGCCGGGCAGTACAGCTATTGAGAAAGCTGGAGATTTAGAGTTAACTTCGCTTCACGCAAGTTGGACTCACATATATCTGGAAGTAAAGGAGGCCTCTAACCTGCTCAGCGGTTACCCGAATGTGCATTCTCCACCCCGACCAGCTCCCCGGGATCTACGTGAACCATCTACCAGTAAAAGGTATGAAAAGAAGCTATTTTGTGTGTGACTGAATTATTATCTATACCCTGCATCATCATCACCATAGACTTCCAGGGACCCGTCTCACCTGTGGGAGACTACCACCCAGCTGCCCCCATAACATCCCTGTGAAAGTCCTTATAGCAGCGCTGGTTCAATTAACCAGATACCACAGGTGGCGTCACGAACTACCTATTCTAATAATCCCCTGTAAATATCCCCAATTGTATGAGCGCCCAGGGCCACGGACCGAGCCACCGCTACCAGTGACAACTCCCATAGATTTCCATGGGCTCGGCTCCGAGTACCCCATTGCCCTGGTACTAAGTGCGACTAAATCTTTGGCGTCACGAACAGGATACGAAAGCTTGCAATTGTGAGTCCTGTGTGCCTATATTGAACTGTTTGGTGAAAAAGACTGTTTGCTGTGTTTGGCGCCAAATTCCGCCATTTTACCGCCATGTTCGCGCCCTCAGGCGCTGGTGAAGAAGGGGGGCGTACCTAAAATAACGCCCAGTTTCCTGGACACGCCCCCAATCTGCATCGCGAGCCGCATCGCAAACTGCATCGCAATCTGCATCGCAAAGCCGCATCGCAAACTGCATCGTAATCTGCATCACAATCCGCATCGCAAACTGCATCACAATCTGCATTGCAATCCGCATCGCAAACTGCATCCCAAGATACTGTGGCATCATCAGAGCGCCAGCGACAAAGGTCCTGTCTCCACCGCTGCAGCCTGTAAAAGAGGTAGGCTCAGATTAACCAAGGGGGCATCAATATGTCGCAGCAACCGGCAGACGGAGCGGCCCCCGCCGGAGGCCCCAATAGCCCACCGCTTGGCGTCGTGCCGCAGGATGGGGGTGCAGGCCCCTCACCTGGCCCGGTGGTCCCGCTAATGCCGCTAACCCTCCCATACATGCCTGGAGCGAAGTGGCTCCCCCAGTACAGCGGCGAGCCCGACACCCTGCCAGGATTTAAACGGAAGATATGTAGTATTTTAGATATGTACTCAATGACTGAAAAGCAAAAAGCTGCTGTGGTAATAGGACAGTTAGCTGGTGCGGCTGAGAGAGAAGTAGAGACTTGGCCCATTGCAGACCAGGAGTCGGTACCTGCGATACTCTTAAAGCTACAGGCCATCTTCGAGGACCACACAGAAACGGATCTCCGGATGGCATTTTATCAGTGCTTCCAGGGACCGGGTGATAGTATTAGGGACTACGCCTGCCGACTACAGTGGGCCCTGCGAGCTCTCAAACAGGCTAACCCCACAAGTCCCATTGATGAGAGCCAAATGTTAAAAGAGCAATTCGTGCGGGGACTGAGGTCTCCAGAGGAAAGGAGGACTGTAAACTGGTGGTCCTTGGATCATCCAGATGCCACTTTTGATGCACTAAAGGACATGGCAATAAAGGGACTGCGACCCTGGAAAAACCTGAGGTGGCAAATCAGTATCACCCGGGTGAAGCCATTCTAAAGCCGGCAGTACCCACCTTTTCCCCGCAGGTGGCAGAAGCTACAATGCAGGTGGCGCCCCCTAGTGAGTTGGAATGTCTGCGCTCAGAAGTGCGCCAGCTGACTAAGAACTTGGCCACTGTAATGGAGGCCCTGCAACTGCGGAAAGAGGAAGGAGGGAAGATCCTACTAGCCGACTGTCCGGAGGATGTCCCTTGGATGAACCGGAGGAAATGGAGGACGTCGCCACACCGGAGGAGGACCACGCCACCCCCAGGAGCGACTCCGGAGCAACACCATCCTCGCCGGGAGATCGTCTGCTACCGCTGCAACCAAAAAGGTCATATGGCTCAGCAATGTCCTTTAAACGAGCCGATCCTGGGTCAGAGGGCCAACACCCAGGAGTAGACTCATCAGGCCCCTTAGACTGGAATCGCAGGTTCGTGGGTGGACGGCCCTACCTGTCCATGATTCTGGACGGGATTGCAATCCCTGCACTGCTGGACACTGGATCTCAGGTGACCATCATACCTGATGTCCTTTACAATAAATTTTGGTCCATGGACAGTCTCCAGCCCCCAAACCCTGACTTGACAGTGTACGCCACCAATGGTCTCCCTGTTGAAGTAATTGGAGCCAAAAACGTGGACGTAAAAGTGGGCAGGGTGGAGCTGAAGGATCAGGGACTTTTAGTGGTAAAGACTGTAAATGAGGAGAATGCCTTAAATGTGATACTAGGTACTAACGTTATCAGTAACTGTCTGGGAGAAGTTGTGTTTTTGCTCCAACAGCTCGCTGAAGTTGCCAAGCCAAAGCAGAAGGGAGTGATTCAGAGGGAGATCCGGGCCCTGATGTGCCAGCAGCAAGCGAAGCTTACAGATGGTGAAATCGGTAATGTACGGGTCACAGACTCGAACCCCATTGTAATACCCCCAATGAGTGAAATGTTAATATGGTGTAGAGCAGCCATAGGTCTGAGGGGACAGAACTACCAAGCAGTAGTAGAACCCCATCGCTCAGAACACAGACCTACACTCATGATTGCTAGAGGGGTAGTGGAAGTAGTAAATGGGAGAGTACCAGTACGACTTCTCAACTGGGGGGACGATGAAGTAAATTTGCCACGTTATGCTACAGTTGCTAAATTACATGCCGTAGATAACAATTCTATCCTCACAACCGAGTCCTTAGCCTCCCGCCAACCAGCGGAGGATAATGATCCGGCAACCCCGGTGGCGGACTGGTGTCAGCAGCTTCATATGGGGACAGACACCATTTCCGTCCACCAGAAACAGGGGGTACTACGGGTGGTACAAGAGTACGCACAAGTGTTTAGTAAACATCCACTTGATTTTGGGACCATTAAGGGAGTACAGCATCATATCCCTACAGGCAGTCATCCTCCCATCAAAGAGCGGTACAGGCCTATACCTCCAGCCCACTATCAGAAAGCTAAGGAAATGCTGCATGACATGAAGAAAGCCGGGGTGATAAGGGATAGTTGTAGCCCCTGGGCAGCACCTCTGGTTCTAGTGAAGAAAAAGGATGGTAGCATGCGAATGTGTGTAGACTATAGGCAAGTAAATCGTATAACACATAAAGATGCATACCCATTACCACGCATAGAGGAATCCTTAGCTGCTCTGAAAACGGCTAACTACTTTTCTACCCTCGACCTTACTAGTGGGTACTGGCAAGTAGCTGTGGCTGAGGAGGACCGGGAGAAAACTGCTTTCACCACCCCAATGGGACTCTGCGAGTTCGACAGGATGCCGTTTGGTCTCAGCAGTGCCCCAGGAACATTCCAGAGGGTGATGGAGAGCTGTCTGGGACATCTCAACTTCGAAACCGTGTTGCTGTACTTGGACGACGTAATTGTGTACTCTAAGACATATGAAGATCATCTGAAGCACCTGGCGGAGGTATTTGAGTCATTGTCCAAGTTTGGGATGAAACTAAAGCCCTCTAAATGCCACCTGCTCAAACGGAAGGTACAGTACTTGGGACACATTGTCAGTTCTGAAGGAATAGCGCCGGACCCCGAGAAGGTCACAGCTATTCAGAAATGGCCAGAGCCGAAGAACTTAAAGGAGGTGCGTCAGTTCCTGGGATTAACAGGTTACTACAGGAGGTTCGTGAAAGATTACACTAAGAAGGCGGCGCCTTTACAGGACCTCCTGGTAGGACAACCTCTTAAGAGCAGAAACCTTCCATTTAATTGGGGAAAAGAACAAGCTGAGGCATTCAAAGAGATGAAAGAGATCCTTACCGGCGATGAAATCTTAGCCTACCCAGATTACAGCCAACCGTTCCTGCTATACACAGATGCCAGTAACGAAGGATTAGGAGCGGTCCTCAGTCAGAAGCAGAACGGCCAAGAAAAAGTCATCGCATATGCCAGCCGAAAACTCAGGCCAACTGAGAGGAATCCGGAAAACTATAGCAGCTTCAAACTGGAGTTCCTGGCGCTGGTCTGGGCCATTACCGAAAGATTTAAACATTACCTTGCCTCCAACAGGTTCACTGCGTTTACAGACAATAACCCCTTGACGCATCTGGAAACAGCCAAGCTGGGAGCCATGGAGCAACGTTGGATGGCTCGGTTGTCAAATTACCAGTTTACCATCAAGTACAGGGCAGGCCGTAAAAATGCCAACGCGGACGCCTTGTCCAGAATGCCGCATGAATCTGACACAGAGGAAGAGTCAGACGATCTGGAAGAAATTGAGCTACCTGCGTTCCACCGAAATGGGATGGTCCAAGAGCAACGAGTCTACAGAAAGCGGTGTGGTGAGATGTTGAACCCTTTACCTCATCACAGCTGGAAAGAGACTCAGGACAGCGATCCCGTGGTCAGCCGTGTTAAGGAGCTGATAAAACAGGAAGGTTCCTCCTTGGAGAAAGATGCATCCATGCCAGCAAAGCTCCTGTGGAATGAAAGAAGCCGGTTGTTCATATACCGAGAGAAGTTGTGCAGGAGATACGTCGACCCAAGGACCCATGAATTGGTTTGGCAGATAGTGGTCCCCAAAGCAGACATCCAAATGGTGTTGGAAGCTTACCACGATCAAGCAGGACACTTTGGCTGGAAAAAGCTGGAGACCCTGTTGAGGTGTCGGTTCTACTGGGTAGGGATGCGCAGCTCCATCGAGAAGTGGTGCCGGAACTGTGGACCCTGTGGTCTCAGACGAAAAGACTATCATAGTCAGAGAGCACCCCTGCAGCCTATCCGGACGACTCGTCCCCTGGAGATCGTAGCATTGGATCATGTCAAGTTGTCCCCAAGCAGGTCAGGATACTCATATGCCCTGACCATGGTGGATCACTATTCCAGATTCCTGGTGGTCGCCCCTGTCAAAGATCTGATAAATACAGAAGACTGAATAAATTCTGTAAAAAGCAAATCAAGACAGCAAAGATTGAGGCAGAGAGACTCATTGCCAGAGAAAGTAAAAATAATCCCAAAATATTCTTTAACTACATAAATAGCAAGAAACTAAAAAATGATAGTGTTGGTCCCCTTAAAAATAGTCTGGGTGAAATGGTGGATGAGGATGAGGAAAAAGCCAATATGCTAAATGACTTTTTTTCAACTGTATTTACACAAGAAAATCCATGACAGATAACATGATCAGAGATAAAAAAATTTCTCCATTAAATGTCACATGCTTAACCCAGCAGGAAGTACGGCGGCGTCTAAAAATCACTAAAGTTGACAAATCCCCGGGTCCGGATGGGATACACCCCCGAGTACTGCAGGAATTAAGTACAGTTATAGATAGACCATTATTTTTAATCTTTAAAGATTCCATAATAACTGGGTCTGTACCACAGGACTGGCGTATAGCAAATGTGGTGCCAATATTCAAAAAGGGGGCAAAAACTGAACCTGGAAATTATAGGCCAGTGAGCTTAACATCTACTGTGGGTAAAATCCTGGAGGGTTTTTTAAGGGATACTATTTTGGAGTATCTGAAGCTGAATAACCTCATGACACAGTATCAGCATGGGTTTACGAGGGACCGTTCTTGTCAGACTAATCTGATAAGCTTTTATGAAGGGGTAAGTTCAGGACTGGACCAAGGGAATGCAGTGGACGTGGTGTTCATGGACTTCTCAAAAGCTTTTGATACAGTGCCACACAAAAGGTTGATACATAAAATGAGAACAATGGGGATAGGGGAAAATATGTGTAAGTGGGTTAAGAACTGGCTCATGGATAGGAAACAAAGGGTGGTTATTAATGGAGCACACTCGGACTGGGTCACGGTTAGCAGTGGGGTACCACAGGGGTCAGTATTGGGGCCGCTTCTCTTTAACATATTTATTAATGACCTTGTAGGGGGCATACAGAGTAGTATTTCAATATTTGCAGATGACACTAAACTCTGCAGGGTAATAAATACAGAGGAGGATAATTTTATATTACAGGAGGATTTATGTAAACTAGAAGCTTGGGCTGATAAATGGCAAATGAGCTTTAATGGGGATAAATGTAAGGTCATGCACTTGGGTAGAACAAATAAGATGTATAATTATGTGCTTAATTGTAAAACACTGGGCAAAACTGTCACTGAAAAAGACTTGGGTGTATGGGTGGACGACAAACTCAAATTTAGTGGCCAATGTCAGGCAGCTGCTGCCAAGGCAAATAAAATAATGGGATGCATTAGACGAGGCATAGATGCTCATGAGGAGAACATAATTTTACCTCTATACAAGTCACTGGTGCGACCACACTTAGAATACTGTGTGCAGTTCTGGTCTCCGGTGTATAAGAAAGACATAGCTGAACTGGAGCGGGTGCAGAGAAGAGCGACCAAGGTTATTAGAGAACTGGGGGGTCTGCAATACCAAGACAGGTTATTACACTTGGGGTTATTTAGTTTGGAAAAACGAAGGCTTAGGGGTGATCTTATTACAATGTACAAATATATGAGGGGACAGTACAAAGACCTTTCTAATGATCTTTTTACTCTTAGACCTGTGACGGGGACGAGGGGGCATCCTCTACGTCTGGAGGAAAGAAGGTTTAGCCATAATCACAGATGCAGATTCTTTACTGTAAGAGCAGTGAGACTATGGAACTCTCTGCCGTCTAATGTTGTAATGAGTGATTCCTTACTAAAATTTAAGAGGGGACTGGATGCCTTTCTTGAAAAGTATAATATTACAGGCTATATTCACTAGTTTCCTAGATACAGCGTTGATCCAGGGAGCTAGTCTGATTGCCGTATGTGGAGTCGGGAAGGAATTTTTTTCCCCAATGTGAAGCTTACTGTTTGCCACTTGGGGTTTTTTTGCCTTCCTCTGGATCAACATGTTAGGGCAGGTTAGGATAGGATATGGGTTGAACTAGATGGACTTAAAGTCTTCCTTCAACCTTAATAACTATGTTACTATGTTACTATGTAGCAGAGACAGCAGCCAAGGTCTTCCAAGCAAGTTTCTGCAGACCACACGGATATCCAGAGCGGGTACTGACTGATCGAGGTCCAGCCTTCGAAGCTGAATTGTTTCAGGAATTCTGTCAATTGTATGGATGTAAAAAGATCAGAACAACACCATACCACCCTCAGACCAACGGCCTTTGTGAAAAGATGAATCACATTGTCATGGATTTACTGAAAACTTTACCCCTGGAAAAAAGAAATCGGTGGCCAGACTTGTTACCTGACCTGGTTGACTTGTACAACCACATCCCAGTAAGTTCCACTAACTGCACTCCAGCTTACCTTATGAGAGCAAGACCTGGAAGACTGCCAATGGATTTGGAGCTGGGAGTGGTAGAACCAGAGGCTGATGACAGTGCTGAAGATTGGGACACAACTCGACAGGAACAGTACAAGAGAGTACAAGCCTGTGTGGAAGACAGTCTCAATAGAGTAAGAGAAACACAAGAGAAGAACTATAACAAAAATGCTCCCGCTAAGCCTTTTATGCCTGGGAGAAATGGTGCTCAAAAGGAAAAGAAGAATGCACAAGTTGGATGATCAGTGGGAACAGGAGCCATATGTCGTGCAAAATTCCAATTTTGATAACAGAAAGGTCTGTGCCATTAGTAAGGATGGAGGAAAAACGACGGCAACTGTGTCTAGAGATCATTTAAAGTTGTGTCCTTGCCCATTAAAGCTCCGTGAAGAAAACCCTGTTGTCATTCAGAAAGAAAATGATGAAGCGGTCATACACACGGATTTGGGAGATTTACCTGCGGATTGGCCCAGATTGGGAGACGCTGTAATTATTCCTGTGCTGCAGTTTTATCAACCGCAAGAGGAGTCTCTACAACCGGTCATACCAATTGTGCCAGTTGAGCCAGTTCCAGTAGAACCTGTTCCGGCAGACCCTCAACCATCAGAACCCCAAGCAGCGGACCCGCAAGAAGCAGCACCACAAGAAGTGGAGTCCTCTGGTGAAGCTGGTGAAGCAGTACCGCCTCCTCCAGTCGCTAGCATGCTTGCCAGGTCCTAGAGAGGTGGAGTCGTGTCTATAGTTTGCCGTTACGCAGAACAGAAAGGTTAGAGAATACCATACCTGACGCTACCCCACGTAGGTCAGAACGTATCACTAAAGGTAAACTACCTATTCGCTATCAGGAGTAGTCCTAGTAGACTAGTTAGCAAGACCCAGATAGGGTTTATTGCATCTGAAAAAATGTGTAAAGTTTGAAAAAGTTATTAATGTGATTTCTATTTATATGTCTTGAAATGTGTCTTTTCCATGCAATGGACTGCGTGGCTGTGGACTGTGCCAGCCCAAGAACTTGCTTTGTAAATAGTTGCACTACGATGCATTATCTTGGTTTGACATGAAACCATTACTATCAACCTCTGAAGAAAAACCCGTATGGTGTGGCCTAGAGTGAGGTCTGCAGTCAGAAGTCCTGCAGCCCACCCAGGACCCACGTGGGAGGTTTTTGGTGCGGGTCCTCCACAAGTATCTTGTATATATGAACACGTTTGATATCTTGATATTTTGATACTTTTGTATTTTCCTATTGTACAAATTGTAACGTTCAAGAATTCGTACCTCCCGGATGGGAAGAGTTATAATGTTGTTGTTAATGCAAAACAAAATGTTCTTTTTGTCTTTTACAGCCCGGGAGTGCTGTGTTTTACCAAGGGGGGATGTGTAGCCCAGCTACGCAGGCAACACATAAAATCCAGGAGAATGCACAGGAAGGTAACCACAAAAGCTTGCTATTCATGCACTTCACTTACAATTTCAGACACACCCACTAGGGGTATAGGAGGTGGTGACACGTAGCAGAGTCAGTCTGTTTCCTGTCTGAGAAGAGCTCAGATCAGTCAGATAGTTTCCTGTCTTCAGACAGTGCAGTTCTGTGCTAGTTCAGTCTGGACTAGGAGAGAGGACTGAATCCTCGCAGAGCTAGCGTAGCTCACTGACAAAGAAGTGGAGGCTAGTACGGGTGAAGTGCATCATCCTAGCCTAGTCAGAGCTACCCTTAATCAGTACCTCAGTAGAAGCTGAAGCAAGGAGGAAACTGAGAGCTGCTCAGCGAGCTTGGAAGAAAGCTGACTATTTCCATCGAAAGCTGCAAGTGCTTATGCAAAGAGCAGAAGCAGGGCGAAGGGCGCAGTGGAGAAGTTAGAGAAGTGCTACAGGTATTGGATTGCCTGCACTAAATTGCCGGACACCGGGGTCCGAAGCGTTGCTACAGTTTCAAGCTTAGTAACAAGAACACCGGAGGCATCTGGACTACAGGTCGCAGAGAGCAGTCCTAAGTGTCAATACGTAACCAGAGACAGGGAAAACAGGAGTCTAGCCTGATCAGCAAATATAGACTTAGTTTTCACCACTTAGAAGTTTCCACCACAACGTTGGCGGGCAGTACAGCTATTGAGAAAGCTGGAGATTTAGAGTTAACTTCGCTTCACGCAAGTTGGACTCACATATATCTGGAAGTAAAGGAGGCCTCTAACCTGCTCAGCGGTTACCCGAATGTGCATTCTCCACCCCGACCAGCTCCCCGGGATCTACGTGAACCATCTACCAGTAAAAGGTATGAAAAGAAGCTATTTCGTGTGTGACTGAATTATTATCTATACCCTGCATCATCATCACCATAGACTTCCAGGGACCCGTCTCACCTGTGGGAGACTACCACCAGCTGCCCCCATAACATCCCCTGTGAAAGTCCTTATAGCAGCGCTGGTTCAATTAACCAGATACCACGGGTGGCGTCACGAACTACCTATTCTAATAATCCCTGTAAATATCCCCAATTGTATGAGCGCCCAGGGCCACGG
>JARQOD010006941.1:0-40889 GCA_033576555.1 Oophaga sylvatica | reverse complement strand
ACATCCTGTATTATACTCCAGAGCTGCACTCACTATTCTGCTGGTGCAGTCACTGTGTACATACATTACATTACTGATCCTGAGTTACCTCCTGTATTATACCCAGAGCTGCACTCACTATTTGCTGGTGCAGTCACTGTGTACATACATTACATTACTGATCCTGAGTTACATCCTGTTTATACTCCAGAGCTGCACTCACTATTCTGCTGGTGCAGTCACTGTGTACATACATTAATTACTGATCCTGAGTTACATCCTGTATTATACTCCAGAGCTGCACTCACTATTCTGCTGGTGCAGTCACTGTGTACATACATTACATTACTGATCCTGAGTTACATCCTGTTTATACTCCAGAGCTGCACTCACTATTCTGCTGGTGCAGTCACTGTGTACATACATTACATTACTGACCTGAGTTACTCCTGTATTATACCCAGAGCTGCACTCACTATTCTGCTGGTGCAGTCACTGTGTACATACATTACATTACTGATCCTGAGTTACATCCTGTATTATAACTCCAGAGCTGCACTCACTATTCTGCTGGTGCAGTCACTGTGTACATACATTACATTACTGATCCGAGTTACCTCCTGTATTATACTCCAGAGCTGCACTCACTATTCTGCTGGTGCAGTCACTGTGTACATACATTACATTACTGATCCTGAGTTACTCCTGTATTATACCCAGAGCTGCACTCACTATTCTCTGGTGCAGTCACTGTGTACATACATTACATTACTGATCCTGAGTTACATCCTGTATTATACCCAGAGCTGCACTCACTATTCTGCTGGTGCAGTCACTGTGTACATACATTACATTACTGATCCTGAGTTACATCCTGTATTATACTCCAGAGCTGCACTCACTATTCTGCTGGTGCAGTCACTGTGTACATACATTACATTACTGATCCGAGTTACCTCCTGTATTATACTCCAGAGCTGCACTCACTATTCTGCTGGTGCAGTCACTGTGTACATACATTACATTACTGATCCTGAGTTACATCCTGTATTATACTCCAGAGCTGCACTCACTATTCTGTGGTGCAGTCACTTGTACATACATTACATTACTGATCCTGAGTTACATCCTGTATTATACTCCAGAGCTGCACTCACTATTCTGCTGGTGCAGTCACTGTGTACATACATTACATTACTGATCCTGAGTTACATCCTGTATTATACTCCAGAGCTGCACTCACTATTCTGCTGGTGCAGTCACTGTGTACATACATTACATTACTGATCCTGAGTTACATCCTGTATTATACCCAGAGCTGCACTCACTATTCTGCTGGTGCAGTCACTGTGTACATACATTACATTACTGATCCTGAGTTACATCCTGTATTATACTCCAGAGCTGCACTCACTATTCTGCTGGTGCAGTCACTGTGTACATACATTACATTACTGATCCTGAGTTACATCCTGTATTATACTCCAGAGCTGCACTCACTATTCTGCTGGTGCAGTCTCTGTGTACATACATTACATTACTGATCCTGAGTTACATCCTGTATTATACCCCAGAGCTGCACTCACTATTCTGCTGGTGCAGTCATTGTGTACATACATTACATTACTGATCCTGAGTTACATCCTGTATTATACTCCAGAGCTGCACTCACTATTCTGCTGGTGCAGTCACTGTGTATATACATTACATTACTGATCCTGAGTTACATGCTGTATTATACTCCAGAGCTGCACTCACTATTCTGCTGGTGCAGTCACTGTGTACATACATTACATTACTGATCCTGAGTTACATCCTGTATTATACTCCAGAGCTGCACTCACTATTCTGCTGGTGCAGTCACTGTGTACATACATTACATTACTGATCCTGAGTTACATGCTGTATTATACTCCAGAGCTGCACTCACTATTCTGCTGGTGCAGTCACTGTGTACATACATTACATTACTGATCCTGAGTTACATCCTGTATTATACTCCAGAGCTGCACTCACTATTCTGCTGGTGCAGTCACTGTGTACATACATTACATTACTGATCCCGAGTTACATCCTGTATCTCTTTTATTATAAAAGTACAAAACTAAACTTACAGGCAAAACATAGACAAAACTTACAAACTCAATAAAAGAAAATATTATCCATAAACCCAAAAAATCCAATGTCCAACAGATATATAGAAACAAATCGTTCCTCCAATTCATTAACACCCCCTGGCAAGGGAAGAGACCTCAACCTATATCCTTTTTTTTTTTTTTCCCCTCATACACTCATACCCATGCATTCACCTCTAGAAAAAAAAACAAAATTCAGCCAACTGCCCTAAAGAAAGTAAATAGGCCACCTGGCCAAAATTAATGATACAACTTCATATACATATATATACACATATACTATACATATATATATACATACATTTTTTTTTATTATTTTTTTATAAATTTTTTTTTATTTTTTTTTATTATTTTTCCTAAACTAAACCACCACCATTCCCCCAAAGGTCCCACGAAAGTTTGTGGCCTATCACACCAGGTCCCACGAAAGTTTGTGGCCTATCGCACTAGGTCCCACGAAAGTTTGTGGCCTTTCTTACACAGCAAATCTTCTTGGCATCCCGCCGGACGTCCATTCTCCAAAACCCATCCCCCCTCCCCCCAAGAAACCCCCCACCCCACCTAAACTAAATCCCCCTACAAGCATTATAGTACACATACAACATATATATATATATATATATATACACAACCTTATAATAACACCTATCAATAATAACCACTACACACCTTAACCATGACCAAAGAACAGGCCCAAGTCCAATGCTTGCAAGCCCTATACCCGGGTTACCAATTACAAAACAAAAATCTATGAGTGAGGGTTACAGCCCACCACCAGGAACTGGAGACCATAGAGGCTCTCACCCTAATCTACCGTACATCACCCTGACCCTCCCTAACAACACAAAAGAGAAAATCCTGTCCCTATAGCCCTACCAACCTCTCCCTACCTGCCCCTACCTGTCCCTCACTGACCCTCACTACCAACCTAATACTAACTACCTGTCCCTAAAGACTGTCCCTATCTGTCCCTCCCTACACATCTATCTGACCCTACAAAATAAAAATAAAAGGATAAAAAATACTAACTCAGCCCTATCACAGGCACACAGAACCTAACTCTCCCTAGGGCACATTAAAGGAGAAACCCCTCCATAGAAGAGAGGCCCTCCCTGCACCCAGCCTCTCAAACTCCAGGGAGCGCACTTTTGCCAGGTCACCCAGGATGTTCCTAATCACCTCTTCCCTGGGGAGGACTTTCCGCTGAGTAGACACTAGACACCGTGCATTCCACGTGCAGAACCTAGTTACTAAACTAACTAAGAAAACAGTGCCCCGATCTCGGCCACCAAGGGACCTGAATGCCCCATATGCCCACTCGGCATAGGAGAGGCCTGCCAGCCTGGGCCAGCCAATGGAAGCACCCACCCTGCTGTAGACCTCTGTATTAAAGGGACACCGAAGCAGGAAGTGCTCCATGCTTTCAAGCATGCCACCACACTCCTCGCGGGACAATCCCGGTCATCAGAGCTCCTGCACTTCAGGTTGTCCCTCACATACAGCTTCCCATGGAAGCAGCGCCAAGCCAAGTCCCAAAACTTCAAGGGGATCCGCTTAGGTTCAATAACCCGAGCCCCACCTCCAGATCCCGGCTTGGGCAATCCCTGAGCGCCAGGGGCTTCTGAAAGTGGGTCAACAGGACCCTATTGTCAAGAAACCTTCTTGACATGATCCTGATCTCCCACACTCCCAGACCCCACCGACGGATCACCTTCAGAACCGGGGTAACGTAAGCCGGAAGATGCCCATGAGGTGTACGAAGGTCCTTCACCTGCCCTCCTGTCTCCCATTCCTGGAAGAAAGGCCGAAACCATCCCCTACAGGAGAATACCCACGAAAGAGCCCTCTCTGACCAGAGGTTGGCGATGTTTGCTTTAAGAAAGGTGTTTACTAGAAACACCACTGGGTTGACCATACCCAACCCTCCTAGTCTCCTCGTGCGGTACGTGACCTCCCTCTTGATTAGGTTCAGCCTGTTTCCCCATAATAATTGGAAAAACAGGCTGTAGACCCGTGTCCAAAGAGGCTCTGGCAAGATGCAGATGCTGCCAAGATATATTAGCAAAGGAAGCAAATAGCCTTTGGCAAGACTAACCCTTTCCCTTAGGGTCAAGGACCAACCCTTCCACTGATCCACCTTCTGGGCGGCAATCTTAAGTCTGCCCTCCCAGTTTTGCTGGGGATAGTCCCCCGGGCCAAAACTGATGCCTAATATTTTTGCTGTGGCCTGAGGCCCTGGAAGGGTGTCCAGGAGATCAAAGCTTGGATCTCTGTTGTGAATGTGTTAGAAATGAATTCTGAGCAGAAGCTCCCTCTGGTGGTTACAGACAGTACTGAACTATTCAATGAAGATTGTGAAGATTGGCAATCAGGTGTTACAGCCTGGTCTTATATAAGGGAGGTTCCCTCCCATCAGGGTTGCCGGTGATCAATTGTTCTTGTCTCAACTTTGGTTCCTGGTTCACTTGGAAGCTAGCTGTGTCTTGCCTGCATCTTCTGCTAACAGATAAGATATTTTCTGCTTTTATTTTTGTGCTTGCTTTTTGCATTTTGTCCTGCACTCCGGGGGCTTGTGCTCCTCTCAGTTTATCTGAGCCACTGTTATTTGTTCATTTGCCTTTTCCAGTTTTTTCAGTGGCTGCTGCTTAGTTTTGTTACACCAGAGAACTAATTTAGGTGGTAGAGGTCGTGTGATCTCAGGTGTTTTTGCAATTAGTGTGTTGGTATTTTTTAGGGTTTTTTGGATTGCAGTAAGTGTCCTTCCTATCCTTTTCTTTCTAGGAAGATTGGGCCCCAACGTTTGCTCATACTATTTTCTGTCTGTGTCTGTATTTCCTCTTGTCTAACCGCCATTACATGTTTGGGGGCTTCCTATGTTCTTTGGGGATCTGCTCCGGGGCAGATAGTTTTCCTCTTTCTATCTTTAGGTGTAGTTAGCTTCTCAGGCTGTGACGAGGCGTCTAGGACCAACGTAGGTACGCTCCACGGCTGCCTTTATTGTGGTGGTTAGTCAGGGTACTGCAATCCAGTAGTTTCCAACCTCTCTGGTGTATTGCCTTTTTTGCCTGCTCTCCTCAGCTACCAAATCATAACAGTATCACCGGCCAAACTGAAAATTATATGGTACTCACAGAAGGGAAAGATAGTGTAAAAAAAAAAAAAAAAGTTGTCAGAGTTGTCAGAGATTTTTTTTTTTCTTTCCCTCTTTTTCTCTGGGTGCTGAGGATTTTTTTTTTCTCTCAATGGAGTTTGCACAGTTGTCTGGCCGTGTGGATCAGCTTGCCACTGAAGTTCGGAGTATTGCTACCTATCTTGCAGGGTTGCCGGTTGTGGAACCTAGGATCCCCATGCCAGATTTGTTTTTAGGGGATCAAGCTAAATTTCTGAATTTCAAAAATAACTGTAAGTTGTTTTTTGCCTTAAAACCTAAGTCCTCAGGGAACACAGCACAGCAGGTTCAAATTGTCATCTCTCTCCTGTGCGGCGATCCTCAGGATTGGGCTTTTTCCCTGACACCTGGGGATCCTGTTTTGAGTAATGTTGATGCATTTTTTCTGGCTCTGGGGTTATTGTACGATGAACCTAATGTCACTGATCAAGCTGAAAAAGCCTTGTTGGCATTAAATCAGGGGCTTGAGGACGCTGAGTTGTACTGTCAGAGATTCCGAAGGTGGGCAGTCCTGACCAAATGGAATGATGATGCTTTGGCAGCCCTTTTTCGGAAGGGTCTGTCAGGGAATGTAAAAGATGTTATGGTGGGTTTCCCTGCTCCCTCTGGTCTCAATGATTCTATGTCATTGGCGATTCAAATTGACAGACGTTTGCGTGAGCGTAGAGGTATGTGTGGAATAGTGTTGCCTTGTGAACCTGCTTCTGAACGCATGCAGTGTGATAGAGTGGCTTCTGGGGCACAGCGTCATGAGTTTCGAAAACGCAATGGGTTATGTTTCTACTGTGGTGACGCCTCTCATGCTATTTCAGTCTGCCCTAAGCGGGGAAGACGTTTTGCACGCTCAGTTGTCTTGGGTAGTGTTCAGACTAAATTTCTGTTGACTGTTACCCTGATTTGCTTCCTGTCCACATTTTCTGCTCAGGCTTTTGTTGATTCGGGAGCAGCTATTAACCTGATGGATTTTGATTTTGCTAAACGTTGTGGGTTTCCCTTGATACCCCTACGGAAGTCTATTCCCCTACTGGGGATTGATTCTACCCCTTTGGCTGAGAATAAACCCCAGTTCTCTACTCAGGTGATAATGAGGGTTGAACCTGATCATCAGGAGAGTTGCAAATTTTTGGTGCTGTATAATCTGCACGACATAATTGTACTAGGTTTCCCTTGGTTACAGTCTCATAATCCTGTTTTGGATTAGAAATCTGTGTCTGTAACCAGTTGGGGCTGCCAATGTGTTAATGCCAACACTCCTGTTTTTTCTGCCTCTCCCCAGGCTCAGGATGTTCCTGACTTTTTGACTGATTTTTCTGATGTGTTTAGCGAAAGAAAATCTGCATCCTTGCCCCCCCATAGGAGTTATGACTGCGCTATTGAATTAGTGCCTGGTAGTAAATTCCCTAAAGGTCGCCTTTTTAACTTGTCTGTACCTGAACATGACGCTATGCGGTCTTATATCAAGGAGTCATTGGAGAAGGGTCATATCAGACCATCCTCTTCACCCTTGGGTGCCGGTTTTTTCTTTGTGGCCAAAAAGGATGGTTCATTAAGGCCGTGTATTGATTATCGTCTCTTGAACAACTGTGAAATATCAAATATCCGTTACCCTTGATTTCTGACCTGTTTTCCAGGGTGAAAAGTGCTACTTGGTTTACCAAGCTTGACCTCAGGGGGGCGTATAACCTTATTCGCATTAAGCACGGGGATGAATGGAAGACGGCATTTAATACCCCAGAGGGGCATTCTGAGTACCTAGTGATGCCCTTTGGGCTCACTAACGCTCCTTCCGTCTTCCAGTCCTTCATGAATGACATTTTCAGGGATTTTGTGGATAAATTTCTGATTGTTTATTTGGATGATATCTTGATTTTTTCCAATGACTGGGACTCTCATGTGAAACATGTTCGGACTGTGTTCCAGATTTTGAGAGAGAATGCTCTGTATGTGAAGGGATCAAAGTGTCTTTTTGGCGTACAGAGGATCTCATTTCTGGGATTCATTTTGTCCCCATCTGTTATTGAAATGGACCCGGTCAAGGTTCAGGCCATCTGTGATTGGGTCCAACCTACTTCATTAAAGGCTCTTCAGAGATTCTTGGGTTTTGCCAATTTTTATCGTAAATTTATTGGTAATTTCTTGTTATTGTTAAACCATTGACTGATTTGAGTAAGAAGGGTACTGATGTGGTGAATTGGCCTCCTGAGGCAGTCTCTGCGTTTCAGGAACTTAAGCAGAGATTCACTTCTGCTCCTGTTCTACGGCAGCCTGATGTTTCTCTGCCATTTCAGGTGGAGGTTGATGCCTCTGAAATTGGGGCAGGTGCTGTTATGTCCCAAAGAGATCCAGAGACCTCTAAAAGTAACCCTTGTGCCTTTTTCTCTCGAAAATTTTCTCCAACTGAACGTAATTATGACGTGGGTAATCGGGAGTTATTGGCCATGAAGTGGGCTTTTGAAGAGTGGAGACATTGGCTGGAGGGAGCCAAACATCAGGTGGTGGTCCTCACGGACCATAAGAATCTGGTTTATCTGGAATCAGCCAAGCGACTTAATCCTAGACAGGCCAGGTGGGCCTTGTTTTTCACACGTTTTAATTTTGTGGTTTCCTTTCTTCCTGGCACTAAGAATGTTAAAGCGGATGCCCTCTCGAGGAGTTTCCTTGCGGACTCTCCTGAGTTATCTGATCCTGCTGTTATTTTGAAAGAGGGTGTAGTTCTTTCCGCCATCTCGCCCAATTTGAGACTGGCTCTGGAAGGGTGTCAGGAGGATAAACCCGAGCGCTGCCCTGTTGGGAAATTGTTTGTCCCAGACCGGTGGAAAAAGAGTGTGATGTCTGAGATTCATTGTTCCGCGTTGGCCGGTCATCCTGGAATTTTTGGTACCAGAGACTTGGTTAGTCGGTCATTTTGGTGGCCTACTTTGTCTCGTGACGTCATTGAATTTGTGCAGTCCTGTGGGACTTGCTCTCGCTCCAAGCCTTGCTCTTGCTCTAGTGGTTTGTTGATGCCATTGCCTGTGCCCAAGAGACCATGGACCCATATCTCTATGGATTTAATTTCCGACCTCCCTGTTTCTCAGAGAATGACCGTTATCTGGGTGATTTGTGATAGGTTTTCCAAAATGATACATCTTACGCCATTACCTAAGTTGCCTTCCTCCTCCGAATTGGTGCCTTTGTTCCTTCAGCATGTGGTTCGGTTACACGGCATTCCTGGAACATTGTGTCTGACAGAGGAGTCCAGTTTGTTTCCAGAGTTTGGAGGACTTTTTTGTTCTAAACTTGGTGTTCAATTGTCTTTCTCCTTGGCTTTTCATCCTCAGACCAATGGACAAACTAAGAGAACAAACCAGACATTGGAGACTTATCTGAGATGCTTTGTGTCTGCTGATCAGGATGACTGGGTCTCTTTTTTGCCTTTGGCTGAGTTTGCTCTTAATAATAGGGCTAGCCTGCCACTTTGATGTCTCCATTTTTCTGCAATTTTGGGTTTCACCCTCGATTTTCTTCGGGACAGACGGAGGCTTCTGTCTGTCCAGGTGTTGACTCTGTTGTGGAGCGTATGCAGCAGATTTGGAACCAGGTAGTGGAGAGGTTGTCCCTCTCTCAGGAGAGGGCCCAGCGGTTTGCCAACCGGCATAGGACTGATGGTCCTCGGTTTGAAGTGGGGGACTTGGTCTGGTTGTCCTCAAGAAATATCCCTATGAGAGTTGCATCTCCTAAGTTTAAGCCTAGGTTCATTGGACCTTATAAGATCATGGAGATTCTTAATCCTGTTTCCTTTCGTTTACTTCTTCCAGGGACATTTAAGATCCATAACGTGTTCCACAAGTCCTTATTGAAGAGGTTTGTCGAGCCAGTGGTTCCTATGGCTGCGCCTCCTGACCCTGTTTTGGTTGAGGGCAATCTGGAGTATGTGGTTGAGAAAATATTGGATTCTTGTTTTTCTAGATGGAAACTCCAGTATTTGGTTAAGTGGAGAGGTTATGGTCAGGAGGACAATTCTTGGGTGTTTGCTTCGGACATCCATGCTAGGAGACTGATCCGTGCGTATCACATCATCCTGACCGACCTGGTTGCCCAAATGAGGGTTCGGTGACCCCTCCTCAAGGGGGGGTACTGTTGTGAATGTGCTAGAAATGAATTCTGAGCAGAAGCTCCCTCTGGTGGTTACAAACAGTACTGAACTATTCAATGAAGATTGTGAGATTGGCAATCAGGTGTTACAGACTGGTCTTATATAAGGGAGGTTCCCTCCCATCAGGGTCGCCGGTGATCAATTGTTCTTGTCTCAACTTTGGTTACCTGGTTCACTTGGAAGCTTGCTGAGTCTTGCCTGCATCTTCTGCTAACAGATAAGATATTTTCTGCTTTTATTTTTGTGCTTGCTTTTTGCATTTTGTCCTGCACTTCTGTGGAGGTCAGCCAGGTCCCCTCCGGGGGCTTGTGCTCCTCTCAGTTTATCTGAGCCACTGTTATTTGTTCATTTGCCTTTTCCAGTTTTTTCAGTGGCTGCTGCTTAGTTTTGTTACACCAGAGAACTAATTTAGGTGGTAGAGGTCGTGTGATCTCAGGTGTTTTTGCAATTAGTGAGTTGGTATTTTTTTAGGGTTTTTTGGATTGCAGTAAGTGTCCTTCCTATCCTTTTCTTTCTAGGAAGATTGGGCCCCAACGTTTGCTCATACTATTTTCTGTCTGTGTCTGTATTTCCTCTTGTCTAACTGCCATTACATGTTTGGGGGCTTCCTATGTTCTTTGGGGATCTGCTCCGGGACAGATAGTTTTCCTCTTTCTATCTTTAGGTGTAGTTAGCTTCTCAGGCTGTGACGAGGCGTCTAGGACCAACGTAGGTACGCTCCACGGCTGCCTTTAGTTGTGGTGGTTAGTCAGGTTACTGCAATCCAGTAGATTCCAACCTCTCTGGTGTATTGCCTTTTTTGCCTGCTCTCCTCAGCTACCAAATCATAACACATCCCCTACAGGAGAATACCCACGGAGGAGCCCTCTCTGACCAGAGGTTGGCGATGTTTGCCTTAAGAAAGGTGTTTACTAGAAACACCACTGGGTTGACCATACCCAACCCTCCTAGTCTCCTCGTGCGGTACGTGACCTCCCTCTTGATTAGGTTCAGCCTGTTTCCCCATAATAATTGGAAAAACAGGCTGTAGACCCGTGTCCAAAGAGGCTCTGGCAAGATGCAGACGCTGCCCAGATATATTAGCAAAGGAAGCAAATAGCCCTTGGCAAAACTAACCCTTTCCCTTAGGGTCAAGGACCAACCCTTCGACTGATCCACCTTCTGGGCCGCAATCTTAAGTCTGCCCTCCCAGTTTTGCTGGGGATAGTCCCCCGGGCCGAAACTGATGCCTAATATTTTTGCTGTGGCCTGAGGCGCTGGAAGGGTGTCCGTGAGATCAAAGCTTGGATCTCCCCCTCCCAGCCAGAGACTCTCACACTTTTCCCGGTTGATCATGGACCCGGATACCACCGAGTAGCGTTCAACCTCAGACATCACCCAATCCGCCTCCTCTCTCGAGGATACAAAAAGGGAAACGTCATCAGCGTACGCCACTACCCTCAAGGCGGCCTCTGGCTCCACCTGGTCCATCCCGACTCCCACCAACGGTCCACGCTCCACCCTCCTTAAAAGGGGGTAGATCGCGAACACGTATAACAGTGGGCTCAGAGGACAGCCCTGGCGGACACCAGACCTCACCTCAAAAGGGTGTCCGACCCAACCGTTCACGAGCGGAAAAGTCTCTGCCCCATTGTATAAAACTCTCAACCAATCAACAAACCTCCCAGGCAGACCGTACCTCAGAAGGACGGACCAGAGGTACTCATGGTTAACCCGGTCAAAGGCCTTTGCCTGGTCTAAGGACAGCAAGTACCACTTCCAGTGACCTGCCCTGCCCTGCTCCACTGCCTCCCAGACACCGAGCACAGCACTAAATGTACTGCGGCCTGGAACAGAGCAGTGCTGGGCCCCCGAAAGGAGCCGGGGTGCAAACTTCACCAACCGATTAAAAAACACCTTTGCCAGAACCTTTCGGTCCGTATTGAGAAGCGCTATGGGACGCCAATTCTCAATACGGGACGAGTCTTTACCCTTTGACAGGATAATCAGGGCTGACTTCCTCATTGAACTGGGCAGAGTGTCCGAGGAGAGGCACTCATTAAACACCTCAGTCAAGAGGGGGACCAAAGAGTCCCTAAAAGTCTTATAGAACTCGGATGTTAAGCCATCCGGACCTGGCGACTTTTTGGGCCGGAGCCCATCAATCGCCCGTCTCACTTCCTCTTCCCTGATTGCTTCTGCCAAAACATGAAGAGAGGGGTCATCCCCCGGCTCAGGGATGGTTTCAGCCAGGAAAGCCAACATCTCATCCCGATCTGGATCCCTCCTCCCCAAGAGGTGCGAGTAGACGGATCTGACCACCTCCAGGATCCCTGATTTGGATCTGTTCAGGGACCCCGTACTGTCGATCAGTCCTGTCACCATCTTACAATTCACTGACAACCTGCAGTTTCTGTAAGGGTCGGGCGAGCGGTACCTCCCGAAATCCCTCTCAAAAACCAAGGATGTGTGCCTATCGTACTGGCACCCCTTGAGCAATTTCCTCTCGGTTCCCTCCAGTCGAGACGAGCTGCTCGAGTTTCCTCCCCAGTTGCCGATACAGGCGGTACCTGTTCAGGCCCCTGAGGCTCGAGAGCTGACGGAAGAACCTTGCGACCCTTCTTTTGAATATCTCCCACCACTCAGACTTACTGCTACAAAGACCCAAGAGAGGTACCTGGCTCTGAAGAAATTCCTCAAAGGACTGTCTTACTTCCGCTTCTTCCAGAAGGGATGAATTCAGCTTCCATAGGCCTCTCCCCATACGGGGAGTCTCTGTAACATTCAAAGTAAAGAAAATTAAACAGTGATCGGAGAACTCCACCTCAACAGCGGACACTGCAGAAGAGACGGCTTCCTCCTTTAAAAAAAAGACCTACTGCTTCCCCTATAAAAGGTGAAACCCTCGTGACCTGGGGTGTGCCGGATGTGGACATCCACCAGGCGAGCTTCGCTTACTATGCTATTCAAGGCTACGCTATCATAAGTCAGCCGGTCTCCGGGGCCTCCCCTATCACGGAGTCTGGTTATAGTATTAAAATCCCCACCAAAGACCACCTGCCTGCTCGTAAAAAGATAGGGCTTGATCCTCAGGAAGAGACATTTACGGTCCACTTAGATTGCGGGCCATAGATATTGATGAGCCGAAGCTCCTGTCCCCTCATGAAGATGTCAAGGACCAAACATCTCCCCATTTCTAACTCGATCACCTGTCTGCATTCCACCTCCGCGGTCTTAAAAAGGACCGCTACCCCGCTATACGGCTCGGCCACAAGAGACCAGTATGAGAGCCCAATTCCTCCAGTCCCTCTTTGCTTTGTGGATGGACCCCAGGTCCGTTAGTCTGGTCTCCTGCAAAAATAAAACATCAGCCTCAACCCGGGTGAAAAAATCAAAGGCCATAAATCAAGCCGTATCCGACTTTATGCTGGCGACATTAATCGACGCCAGAGTCAACGGGGTAGATTCCGCCATCATGGGTGATTGAGTTAGACGGCCTGTTTTTTAACCGTACCCCCAGATTTCCTCTCCCCCTCTGAGGAGGAGCCCGACTCACCCTCCTCTTTAAAGACACCGAGGTGTCCATATCCTCCTTAGCAGCAGTGGACACCTCCTTCCCAGCACTAGATTCCTCACCCCTGGACCCCAAGGTAGTCCCCCCGCCAGAGGAGTGTGAATCCCCCGGAGGACGGACCTCACCACTCCCTGAAATCACCCCAGATGTTGCATTCGGCCCCTCACCCCCGACCTCTGACACAGCAGAGTCATCGAGGGCTTGGAACCGATTGGAGAGGGGGATCAGAGGGGAGCCGGTGAGCCCTTCCGTAGGCACCCTAGCGGTCAGGGGGGGCATTAGATTTTTTAGCCTTGTTATTCTTCTTCTTCCGCCTCTTACCGGTACGATTGTCACCCGTTTTTTTAGGCTGCTCCACCACCTCTTCATCCACACTTTCATACTGGGAAAGTTATCAGAAGCAGCCAAACGCTCCCTCTCCATCCTCCGGATCTCCTCGCTCACCGCCTTCTCCCCAGGGCCTCAGAGGCTTCGGCTGCCGCCTCCAGGGTGGGGGCAGTCATCACCCCAGTTGCCTAAGGCTTATCCTGCCCCTGCCCTTACGGTGCCTCACCTGTTGCCACTGGTGGGCAGATGTACCAGCCTCGCCTTTCCTCACTGACCCCTCAGCTCCCCTCATGCCTCCACCCCCAGCCCCAGCGGAAGTTGCACCACCGGGGATCCCCCCATGGCTCCCCCCCGCTGGGCCAGAGATGGTGCTGGAAAAGGAGCGGGGGCAGAGGCTATACGGGTGACCTAGGTCACCACACAGGTGACACCTAATGTCACCACAGGCCACGGCAAGATGACCTACCCCGCCACACAAGGCACACTTCTGCACCTTGCAGCCTGCGCTGAAGTGGCAGGGATCACCGCACCTGTGGCAGACCTTCGGTTGCCCCTGGTAGAAGATCTGGATTCTGTCCCTCCCCAGAAATGCTGAGGAGGGGATGTGGGTGACCGTACCTCCTGAAACCTTCAACTTTACCATGAAGGTCCAGCCCCCTGACCAAATGCCAAACTCGTCCCTATTTTTCTTAGGGACGTCCGTGACTTCCCCATAACGGGAAAGCCACGTCATGATGTCGACCCCAGAGAGTGACTCGTTACTTGTCAAAACGGTCACCCTCTTTACACTATTTTGGCGAGACACCGCCTGAACGGCAAAGTCTCGCCAGCCGGGCTCCTCCTTTGCCAGTTCGAAATTCGACCAGAAAAGCTCTAGGCCCTCTGGCCGAACAAAACTGACATCGAAGAAGGAGGTGCCAAACGGATGAATCAGGGCAAAGATGTCTGTCGCCCTGAAGTCCATCTTCAGAAGGAGCTCCACAACCCTCGCTCTTGGCGGGCACGCTTCACTGCCCCTCCACCGAAGATGGACCACATTCCGCCTGGCCACCCCCTGCCCGGCTATCGGGAGGGACCAAACTGTTTCCCCCCCTTTTTATCTTGGAAGGCAGCCAGGCCGTATCTATCCAGCCAAAAGGCCAAGTCCACCTCTCTGCCCTCTACATTGATCGTCCGTTCTCCCTTTTTGAGGGCCTCCAGGAAACGGCGCCGCAAGACGCCATCCTTGAGGTCCAGAGGCGAGGAAACCCCCTGACCAGACCCTGAGGCTCCTGCCACCACCCCTGAATAACTCAGAGGACCGGTGGGTGGGGGGCAGATGGACCGGCCCTCTCCCCCCTCCTTCCACTATCCTCAGACACCCCATTCACACTTGCCACTTTAGATGCACTGCAACCCGCATCCTCAACCGCAGACACTTCAATACCCACACCCTCCTCATCCACTCCCTCAGTCACCCCACTCCCACTCACATGCACACTGGGTTCAATATCATTTTGCCTCCCTTTTTGGGTATTTTTTGATTTTATCACACTGCTACCGCCACCTACTGGTGACATCTTCCCTGCCGGGGAGTTCGGCACACACAGTGCTGCTGGCCCTTTAAGATTTGTGCTGCCATTGGTTTTCAGCAGCACTGCCTCCACAGCCTGCACAGAGCTGCCTTCTCTCCCACTGGCAGAGATTAAGCCAGGAGCAGTCTTGCCTCCAGCTCCATCCTTCTGGCTTGTCGCCGGCGCCCCCACTGCAGGTAAGCCCCCAGACTCAGGGGGCCCCACCAGGCATGCGCACTTGCTGCTGTCTGCTGCAGCTGCAGTCTCTGCTTCATTACTGACCAAGACCATTTTTTCTTCCTTTGGCTGGGAAGCCACGCCCCCAGCCTCCAGCTTCACAGCAGAGCTCTCCAAAGTCGCACCCACTTGGGCAGCAGGAGCCGAGGAGACCACACCCCTTGAGACCGGCCACAGCAGGACCCCTGGAGCCGACCCGGAGCCGGGACCACCCCCAGGGGCCCCCCCGGCAGTACCAGTCCCCCGGGGCACAGAGCCCCCAACCACCACACCCTGGGCCACAAACAGCTTGAGCACAGCAACTCCGGCGGCCTGCCCCAGGCTAGGCAACTCCCCCTCAGTGTCCACCGGCGGCGGGCCCCCAGCCCAGACTGCACCGCAGACCCCGCTAGGGGAGCTGACCCCACCAGTTGTTTTCTTATGAGCCGGCTCTGCCGGAGCCGCAGGCCACGCCCCCTTCACTTTATTGGGTGCCTGGGCCCCCAGAAGCGATCCAGTAACGGATCCGTAAGTGGGGGACCCAGACACCACAGCGCTCACCGCTGGAGATGCGGTCCCGGCTGCAACTCTCTTGTTCAAATAACATTTTCGAGTGTCCCAATAACATGTTACTGTCATAAAACAAGAGATTTAGCCGGAATTCTGATCACGGCCATTCTATTGACTTTGGAACAAGTGTAAGATCAGGGGAACAAGTAGGACCAGTGGTGCATCTTCTGTAACCGCATGAGATGTCTCCTGCGTGACCCCAGAGATTGCACATCGGTCCAGCCTTGGCCACTGTTATGTACAAAACCCCTGTACAATGTATGATATGTTAGATTCCCGAACTGCTATAAATAAAAAGACAGATGCAGTCTCATGAGTAGGTATTTTGGGACGTGTGCACTACTGGATATAGTGGTGCCGAGTTAGGTTCCCAAACCAGGTAAGTAATATAGTAACATTTCCTTGCCTAAATTGTGCCCAGTGTGGCAACGTACAAAAAGGCCCCACTATTCACCATCCTCATACAGGCAGGAGCTTTAATATCAAAGGGTTCTACACCTGTGAATCATCATTTGCCGTGTATTCAATCAAATGTCCCTGTGGTTTATTATACATCGGTGAGACGACTCAATCGGTGCGTGACCGCATTTCCAAGCATAAATCCACCATTCGCTGTAAAAATTTACTCCTCCCTATTCCCCACCATTTCCATACAATGGGTCACACCATCTCTCAACTCAAATTTCAAATTATTGAAACTGTTCCCCAACCCAGACGGGGTGGCAATAGAATCTTACAACTTAAGAAAAGAGAGTCCTTTTGGATACACACATTAGAGACCATATCACCCAGGGGTCTGAATAGGGAGTTTGATTTAATGTCTTTTATATAAATGTCTTTTATATAAATGTCTATAATATGTGGCTAATTTGTGCTTTCTGTACTCCTTTTTTTCAGAGCCGTCTGTATTAATAATCACCTGTGTCACCGGCACTGATCACCTGTGTATCACCTTCTCAGCATAGCCACGATAAGTCATACATCACCATCTTTGTTTTGAATAACGAGCACCAATCACGTTATCAACAACCGTCACGCCCTTAAGGCGGAGCTTTATCTTCCATGAATCAGTCCTTGGAATGCAAAGCTGGAACGCACGGCACTTCCGGTCCCAACATGCACCACACCGGAAGTCCTCAGGTGACACGCACGCTGATCCAGCGCTCCCTTTACTTCCGGGCACTCGGTACATATACCTCTAGAGCACAGTCTCACAGCGCCGTCTCATCTACCGGGCACGATTATAGACCCACAGACAAGCGGTGGACACCGTGTCTGCAACTACTGACGGTAAGCACACTTGCTGCCACAGCTCCCATAGAAGGTATACTTTATAACTGGAGTCACACCGCCTCAATAATTACTTTCAGGCAGCACACTCTAATATATCCAACACCAGAAGCGCTATTTCCCCACAGCATCTGGTAAGCATATCGATTACTCACAGGGATCAGCGCACATGCGTGACACACTTCTTTTCAATATATATACCTATCCCTATAGGTTATCTATCATGGATTGAATTCAACATTGGGGTATGCTTTTTACTTTAGCTTTATGCATAAGATATATTATACTCACCTGATACCCATTCATGTTCATATTTCTCAGGCGTACTCTATATATACTAGTTCTACTGGGAATTTGATTTCTTTGACCATCCACCATAAGGGTATGTTTCTTTTTCTCACCTATGAGTCTATTGGATTGTGCCATAAAATTTATGCCAAGTCCATTTATGCTATGTAAACTTATACCAAATCTCATCAATATTATGATTGTATATACTTTATTTCGTTTTCAAGCATTTATTTGTTTTGAACCTGTTAAAAATATTTGTACACATCCTTTTAGGTCTGTTACCTAAAACATACTTAATGGCAACTGATGAAGGCTATATTACAGCCGAAACGTTTTGCCTGGATCATCATTAAAATTTCCTTTGTTTGAACACACAAGTTGAGTGCCTTGTTTTACTATATTGCAGTCTCATGAGTAGTGACCTAGTAGTCTGGAAAATCTGGAGAATCTATCAACACCAGACCTGGTCAGTCATAGTAAAAGCAAAGAAGAAAAAGCTGACAGTTAAGCGACATATTGTTACGGATCCTAATTGTGGTTTAGGTATTTCACCAATTTTCTTACGGTGCCCCCAGCACTCTCTGATATTAAGAAGCAGCAATGGACACCTATAGCCCTTCATACTTTAGGTTAGTAAAATATTTTTTCTGGCAAGGACGGTTGGCCAGCTGTAATTCATGTAACCAGGATACTAAGTGAGAGGTTAATGCTGTGATTGACCTCATGATACCCAATTAGAAACTCTCATCACACACTAATGACTATAAGAAATACAAAAGTGACTAAGTTCTGCTAGAACCATAAATATCTCTCATTTTCTATGAATATCTTCTATGGCTGCCTACTTTACTGAATGCATATGGAGACACCATGGGGTGGCCTTCAAAGCTAAACTCTTGGTTAATATTTTTATTTTAGGATGTTGCAAATATGAAATATCATGGAATAAACTGTTGTAGAAAATGTTCCTTGCTTCAAATGATCAATGCCATTAATCACAAGCCTCAACAGTAGAGAAATAGTCAAAAGCCTTAAGTAGTTCTGAAAACTTTCTGATGAGGTGATGATGTGTAGCCCAGCTGTGTCTGGAGCCACATGTTCCCAGGAGGATGCAACCAAGGTAAACCCACAATGACCTATATGCACACAACACATCTGCACTAATTCCCATATCCACCAGAGGGAGCCCTTCCGCAGCATATAAGGCAGTGCAGACACGTGAGTTACCTCAGAACAGCAGAACATCTCAGAACGGCAGTTACCTCAGACGAGATCAGATTTCAGGTTACCACAGACTAGTGTGCTTATGCTGAAGGTCAAAGTAGGACAAAAGGCGAGTGTAAGGAAAAGAGAGTGAAAGAGGTTGAAACAGCATTGATCGCTTACCTCTACTCTGCACCACCGGACACTGGGTCCGAGCTTGCTAGCATCTACACAACTAGTAGGAGATACCGGAGACCCTGTGGGACTTCATGTCGCAGGGGCCCATCAGTGCTGATACGTAACCGGGGTCAGGAAGACGGAGTCTAGCAGGGCCCTGCATACAGAGACACTGTTCTATCCAAGAGAAGGCCTCACCACAAAGTCAGCCGGGCGCATAACTGAAGACAGAGTTAGACTTCATTCTATACAGGTCAGAAACTCACACATAAAGGAGTACGGAGGCCCTACACCTACTCAGTGGGATTACTGGATGTGCATCCTCCACCCTGACAGCTTCTCGGGACGTGCCTGCAACTATACCATCAGGAAAGGTACAGAAAGAGACTTTCGTGTGTGTGTCTGCCTTATTGCTCCTGCACCCCTACACCGCCATATACCCTGAGGGATCAGTCTTGCCTGTGGAAGACTTAACACCTTGCTGTCCAGTAACAACCCCTCAGAGGATTTACCCTGCAGCGCTGGTCACCCTGACCAGGAACCACAGGTGGCATCACAAACATTTCTACAAACCTATAATCCCCTGTAAATATCCCCCTTTTCAGTGAGTGCCCAAGGCCACGGACCGAGCTGCGCTACCCGTGACATCCCCCATTGAAGTGAACGGGCTCGGTGCCGAGTACCCCACAAGCCCTGGCTGTGCGACTCATTTTTGGCGTCACGAGCAGGATCCGAAGCTCTCTATACGTGAGTCCTGTGTGCCTGAAGTGGACTGTTTTTGTGCAAGAGACTGTGTTGCTGTTGTTGTGATTTTTGGCGCCAATTGTCCGCAATTGCCCGCCAAATTGCTGCGCTACAGTGCAAAGAGAAGGGGCGTACCTGCAGAAAGCACGCTTAATCCCGGACACGCCCCCAATGCTGACACGGCGGCAGGTCCTGTGGAGAGCTTGGGTGAACGCTCTGACGTCAGAGTGCCGGGGACGCAGGTCCTTCTACATCGCTGTGCCCTGCAGAGCTGCAGCCTTCAGAGAAGGTAGGCCACGCCTAACTAGGGG
This sequence comes from Oophaga sylvatica, assembly GCA_033576555.1. Taxonomy (NCBI): domain Eukaryota; kingdom Metazoa; phylum Chordata; class Amphibia; order Anura; family Dendrobatidae; genus Oophaga; species Oophaga sylvatica. Next base: position 21,236 of record JARQOD010006941.1, on the reverse strand, counting down.
GGCGCAGACATGTCACAGCCGCAAGCTGACAGCGCGGCCGAGGGCGACCGCTCCGGTGACTCACCCGCCTGTGCTGCCGCGCAGGATGGAAATGCTGGCTCCTCACCAGGTCCTGTGGCCCCGATAGTACCGCTGACGCTGCCATACCTGCCTGGAGCAAAGTGGCTCCCTCAGTATAGCGGTAAGCCAGACACCCTGTCAGGGTTTAAGCGCAAAATATGCAGCATAATGGACATGTACCCTATGACAGAGAAACAAAGAGCTGCAGTGGTAGTGGGACAACTGACTGGTGCTGCAGAAAGGGAAGTAGAGACATGGTCAGCTGCAGACCAGGAATCAGTGCTTGCAATTTTCTTAAAGCTACAGACTATTTTTGAGGACCGCACTGAAACAGATCTCCGGATGAGGTTTTACCAATGCTCCCAGAAACCAGATGACAGTATTAGGGACTACGCCTGCCGACTACAGGGGGCCCTGCGAGCTCTCATACAGGTCAACCCTATAAGTGCCATTAATGAAAGCAAAATGTTGAAGGAACAATTTGTACGGGGACTGAGGTCCCAAGCTGAAAGCAGAACTGTGCACTGGTGGTCCTTGGATCATCCTGACGCTACCTTTGATGCCCTAAAAGATATGGCTATAAAAGGACTGCGACCCCTGGAGAAGCCCGAGGTGGCAACCCAGTGTCACCCGGGTGAAGCCACTCTAAAGCCAGCAGCATCCACCTTTTCCCCGCTGGTGGCGGAAGCCAAAACGCAGGTGGCGCCCCCTACTGAGTTGGACTGTCTGCGCTCAGAAGTGCACCAGCTGACCAAAACCCTGGCCACTGTAATGAGTGCCCTGCAACTGTGGAAGGAGGAAAGATCCTGCTAGCTGACTGCCCAGAGGATGTCCCTTGGATGAGCCGGAGGAGGAGGAGGACGTCGCCCCACCGGAAGAGGACAACGCCACCCCCAGGAGCGACCCCCGATCAGCACCATCCTCGCCGAGAGATCATCTGCTACCGTTGCAACAGAGAAGGTCATCTAGCCCGACAGTGTCCTTTAAACGAGCAGATCCTGGGTCCGAGGGCCAACACCCAGGAATAGACTCATCAGGCCCTCAGACTGGAACCGCAGGTTTGTGGGAGGAAGACCATACCTGTCCATCATCTTGGACAGGATCGCAATCCCTGCCCTGCTGGACACTGGATCTCAGGTGACTATCATACCTGATGTCCTGTATAATAAGTTTTGGTCCATGGACAGTCTCCAGCCCCTGAGCCCTGACTTTGTTGTGTACGCCTCTAATGGTCTCCCTGTTGAAATACTCGGAGCCAAAAACGTGGACGTAAAGGTGGGCAGAGTGGAGCTGAAGGACCAGGGACTCTTAGTAGTAAAGACTGTAAATGAGGAAAATGGCTTAAATGTGGTTTTAGGTACAAACATTATTAGTAACTGTCTGGGAGAAGTTGTGTTTTTGCTCCAACAGCTCGCCGAAGTTGCCAGGCCATAGCAAAAGGGAGTGATCCAGAGGGAGATCCGGGCCCTGATGTGCCAGCAGCAAGCGAAGCTGACAGATAGTGAAATTGGTAATGTACGGTTAACAGACCCGAACCCCATTGTGATACCCTCAATGAGTGAAATGCTTATATGGTGTAGAGCAGCAATAGGTCTGAGAGGACAGAACTACCAAGCAGTAGTACAGCCCCATTGTTCAGAACACAGACCTACACTCTTGACCGCTAGAGGGGTAGTGGAAGTATGGAATGGGAGGGTACCAGTACGTCTTCTCAACTGGGGAGAAGATGAAGTGAATTTACCACGATATGCCACTGTTGCTAAATTACATACCGTAGATAATAACTCCATTCTCACGACGGAGTCCTTAGCCTCCCCCCAACCAGCGGAGGATAATGACCCAGCAACCCAGGTAAAGGATTGGTGTCAGCAGCTCCATGTCGGGACAGACACCACTCCAGCCCACCAGAAACAGGGGGTACTTCGAGTGGTACAGGAGTACACACAGGTATTTAGCAAACACCCACTTGACTTTGGGACAATTAAGGGAGTGCAACACCATATCCCTACAGGCAACCATCCCCCCATTAAAGAGCGGTACAGGCCTATACCTCCAGCACACTACCAGAAAGCCAAGGAGATGTTGCGTGACATGAAGGAAGCAGGGGTGATAAGGGATAGTTGTAGTCCCTGGGCAGCACCTCTAGTCCTAGTCAGGAAAAAGGATGGAAGCATGAGAATGTGTGTAGATTACAGACAAGTGAATCGCATTACACATAAGGATGCATACCCTTTACCACGCATTGAGGAATCCTTAGCTGCCTTAAAAACTGCTAACTACTTTTCCACCCTTGACCTCACTAGTGGGTACTGGCAAGTAGCTGTGGCTGAGGAGGTTCGGGAGAAGACAGCTTTCACCACCCCGATGGGACTCTGTGAGTTTGACAGGATGCCGTTTGGACTCAGCAGTGCCCGGGAACGTTCCAGAGAGTGATGGAGAGTTGCCTGGGACATCTCAACTTTGAAACCGTGTTGCTGTACCTGGACGATGTAATTGTGTACTCCAAGACGTATGAGGATCATCTGAAGCACCTGGCAGAGGTATTCGAGTCACTGTCCAAGTACGGGATGAAACTGAAGCCTTCAAAGTGCCATCTGCTCAAACAAAAGGTACAATACTTGGGACATATTGTCAGCTCAGAAGGAGTAGCGCCAGACCCCGAGAAGGTCACTGCCATCCAGAAATGGCCGGAGCCGAAGAATCTCAAGGAGGTGCGTCAGTTCCTGGTACTGACAGGTTACTACCGGAGGTTTGTAAAGGACTACACCAAGAAAGCAGCGCCTCTGCAGGACCTCCTGGTAGGACAATCCCTCAAGAGCAGAAATTCTCCATTCCACTGGGGTAAAGAACAAGCTGAGGCATTCAAGGAGATGAAGGAGATCCTGACAGGCGATGAGATCTTAGCCTACCCTGACTACAGCCAGCCGTTCCTGCTGTACACTGATGCCAGCAACAAAGGATTGGGAGCTGTCCTCAGTCAGAAGCAAAATGGCCTTGAGAAAGTCATCGCATATGCAAGCAGGAAGCTCCGGCCGACCGAGAGAAACCCAGAGAACTATAGTAGCTTCAAGTTGGAGTTCCTGGCACTGGTCTGGGCCATTACAGAAAGATTCAAGCATTACTTAGCCTCCAGCAAGTTCACTGCTTACACTGACAATAACCCCTTGACATATCTTGAAACAGCTAAGCTTGGAGCCATGGAGCAACGTTGGATGGCTCGGTTGTCGAACTATCAATTCACAATCAAGTACAGGGCGGGCCGTAAGAATGCCAGCGCTGATGCCTTGTCCAGAATGCCGCATGAGTCCGACACGGAAGAGGAATTGGATGACCTAGAAGAGATTGAGCTACCTGCATTCCACAGAAATGGGATGATCCACGAGCAACGAGCCTGCAGGAGGCAGCGTGGTAAGACGTTAAACCCTTTACCTCACCACAGCTGGAAGGAGACCCAGGACAGTGACCCGGTTGTCAGCCGTATCAAGGAGCTGATAACTTAGGAAGGTTCCTCCTTAGAGAAGGATGCGTCTCATCAAGCAAAGCAGCTGTGGAATGAGAGAAGCCGGCTGTTTATCTACCGTGAGAAGCTGTGCCGAAGGTACGTCAATCCAAGAACCCATGAGATGGTATGGCAGATAGTAGTCCCCAGAACAGACATCCAGATGGTGTTGGAAGCCTACCATGATCGAGCGGGGCACTTTGGCTGGAAGAAGCTGGAAACCCTGCTGAAGTGTCTTTTCTACTGGGTGGGAATGCGCAGTTCCATCGAGAAATGGTGTAAAAACTGTGTGTCCTGTAGCCTCCGAAGAAAAGACTACAGCAGCCAGAAAGCACCCCTGCAACCCATCAAGACGACTCATCCATTGGAGATCGTGGCCTTGGACCATGTCAAGTTGTCACCCAGTCGGTCAGGATACTCCTATGCCCTGACAATGGTGGATCACTACTCCAGGTTCCTGGTGGTCGCCCCTGTCAAAGATCTGACAGCTGAAACAGCAGCAAAGACGTTTCAAGCGTATTTCTGCAGACCCCATGGATATCCAGAGCAAGTGTTAACTGATCAGGGTCCTGCCTTTGAAGCAGAATTGTTTAAAGAGTTCTGTCATTTGTATGGATGCAAGAAGATAAGAACCACACCGTACCACCCCCAAACAAATGGTCTCTGTGAAAAGATGAATCACATAGTCATTGATCTGCTGAAGACGGTACCACTTGAGGAGAGGAATCGGTGGCCAGACCTACTACCTGACCTGGTAGATCTGTACAATCACATACCTGTGAGTTCCACCAATTGCACTCCAGCCTACCTTATGCGGGCAAGACCAGGAAAGCTGCCCATGGATTTGGAACTTGGTGTTGTAGAACCAGAAGCTGATGTTACTACTGAAGATTGTGACACGAACCGACAGGAACAGTACAGGAGAGTACAAGCCTGCGTGGAAGATAGTCTCAGTAAAGTAAGGGAAAAACAGGAGGAAAACTACAACAAAAGTGCGCTAGCTGAACCTTTTGTACCTGGAGAAATTGTGCTGAAGAGAAAAAGAAGAATGCACAAACTAGACGATCAATGGGAAAAAGAGCCATATGTCGTGCAAATTCCAAGTTTGACAACAGGAAAACATGTACCATTAGCAAAGATGGAGGAAAGAAGACCACAACCGTATCAAGAGACCACCTTAAACTATGTCCAGATATAACATAGTAACATAGTTATTAAGGTTGAAGGAAGACTTTAAGTCCATCTAGTTCAACCCTATCCTATCCTAACCTGCCCTAACATGTTGATCCAGAGGAAGGCAAAAAAAACCCAAGTGGCAAACAGTAAGCTTCACATTGGGGAAAAAAATTCCTTCCCGACTCCACATACGGCAATCAGACTAGCTCCCTGGATCAACGCTGTATCTAGGAAACTAGTGAATATAGCCTGTAATATTATACTTTTCAAGAAAGGCATCCAGTCCCCTCTTAAATTTTAGTAAGGAATCACTCATTACAACATTAACGGCAGAGAGTTCCATAGTCTCACTGCTCTTACAGTAAAGAATCTGCATCTGTGATTATGGCTAAACCTTCTTTCCTCCAGACGTAGAGGATGCCCCCTCGTCCCCGTCACAGGTCTAAGAGTAAAAAGATCATTAGAAAGGTCTTTGTACTGTCTCCTCATATATTTATACATTGTAATAAGATCACCCCTAAGCCTTCGTTTTTCCAAACTAAATAACCCCAAGTGTAATAACCTGTCTTAGTATTGCAGAACCCCCAGTTCTCTAATAACCTTGGTCGCTCTTCTCTGCACCCGCTCCAGTTCAGCTATGTCTTTCTTATACACCGGAGACCAGAACTGCACACAGTATTCTAAGTGTGGTCGCACCAGTGACTTGTATAGAGGTAAAATTATGTTCTCCTCATGAGCATCTATGCCTCGTCTAATGCATCCCATATATTTTATTTGCCTTGGCAGCAGCTGCCTGACATTGGCCACTAAATGTGAGTTTGTCGTCCACCCATACACCCAAGTCTTTTTCAGTGACAGTTTTGCCCAGTGTTTTACAATTAAGCACATAATTATACATCTTATTTGTTCTACCCAAGTGCATGAACTTACATTTATCCCCATTAAAGCTCATTTGCCATTTATCAGCCCAAGCTTCTAGTTTACATAAATCCTCCTGTAATATAAAATTATCCTCCTCTGTATTTATTACCCTGCAGAGTTTAGTGTCATCTGCAAATATTGAAATACTACTCTGTATGCCCCCTACAAGGTCATTAATAAATATGTTAAAGAGAAGCGGCCCCAATACTGACCCCTGTGGTACCCCACTGCTAACCGTGACCCAAGCTTCGCGAAGAAGAACCTGTTATTGACAAAGAGAAACCAGGTGACGTCATACACACGGACCTAGGAGATTTTCCTGCAGATTGGCCTTGTATCGGTGACGCTGTGATCATTCCAGTACTTCAATTTTACCAACCACCAGAAGCATTCCAACTTCGAGTTGAGCCAGTTGCCGCAGCAGAAGAAATAGTTCGAGAGGAACCTGCTCCTGAAGCATCTCAAGAAATGGAATCTCAAAACGTGGAACCTTCAGATGTTGGGTCTCAGGAAGAAGAATCCCCTGGCAAAACAGAACCGCATCGCCCAGCCACAAGTATGCTTGCCAGATCCCTAGAGAGGTTAAGGCAATATTACAGTTTACCGGCACGTAGGACAGATAGGCCAGATGCTACTATACCTGACGCAACACCACGTAGGTCAGTACGCACGACAAAAGGAAAGTTACCTCTTAGGTACCAAGAGTAGGCCTAGCAAATGTAAGCCAGTAAACAAGTGTTCAAGTGTATAAATGTATATAAGATTTGTGTAAATATCTGTATATATGATACTTGTATTTATTGAAACGTTTGAAGAGTCCTTACCTCCCGCAAGGGAAGAGTTATTGTTATTGTTTATGTTGATGTTATGAAATTATTTCTTTTCAGCCCGGGAGTGCTGATGATAACTAGGGGGGGATGTGTAGCCCAGCTGTGTCTGGAGCCACATGTTCCCAGGAGGATGCAATCAAGGTAAGCCCACAATGACCTATATGCACACAACACATCTGCACTAATTCCCATATCCACCAGAGGGAGCCCTTCCGCAGCATATAATGCAGTGCAGACACGTGAGTTACCTCAGAACAGCAGAACATCTCAGAACGGCAGTTACCTCAGACGAGATCAGATTTCAGGTTACCACAGACTAGTGTGCTTATGCTGAAGGTCAAAGTAGGACGAAAGGCGAGTGGAAGGAAAAGAGAGTGACAGAGGTTGAAACAGCATTGATCGCTTACCTCTACTCTGCACCACCGGACACCGGGTCCGAGCTTGCTAGCATCTACACGACTAGTAGGAGATACCGGAGACCCTGTGGGACTTCATGTCACAGGGGCCCATCAGTGCTGATACGTAACTGGGGTCAGGAAGACGGAGTCTAGCAGGGCCTTGCATACAGAGACACTGTTCTATCCAAGAGAAGGCCTCACCACAAAGTCAGCCGGCGCATAACTGAAGACAGAGTTAGACTTCGTTCTATACAGGTCAGAAACTCACACATAAAGGAGTATGGAGGCCCTACACCTACTCAGTGGGATTACTGGACGTGCATCCTCCACCCTGACAGCTTCCCGGGACGTGCCTGCAACTATACCATCAGTAAAGGTACAGAAAGAGACTTTCGTGTGTGTGTCTGCCTTATTGCTCCTGCACCCCTACACCGCCATATACCCTGAGGGATCAGTCTTGCCTGTGGAAGACTTAACACCTTGCTGCCCAGTAACAACCCCTCAGAGGATCTACCCTGCAGCGCTGGTCACCCTGACCAGGAACCACAGGTGGCGTCACGAACATTTCTACAAACCTATAATCCCCTGTAAATATCCCCCTTTTCAGTGAGTGCCCAGGGCCACGGACCGAGCTGCGCTACCCGTGACATCCCCCATTGAAGTGAACGGGCTCGGTGCCGAGTACCCCACAAGCCCTGGCTGTGCGACTCAATGACACATGCAGTTCTCAAGACTTTACCTTGGAAAGGGTGTCTTCAACACTATGAAAACAATCCAGGAATTGAGATAAGCAAATCGATTTGAAGCTAGTCAAGTTCATTTCAAATTTTACAAGAATTTTGGATTTGCCATAATTCCAAAATTCTTGTGATTCGCTTCAGTCAAAATGAGCAAAGAGGCCACCATTTTGCTAGATTTTAAAGGACCAAGAAGGGGTTAAAAATATATATATAATTTTTACCTCTTCCTGGCTCTTATCTCTTCTTCTGCTCAGTACCCTATCTGGACCTCTAGCAGATGGTGGTGCACCTTTTCCGTATTGACAGTGGTCTTTAGCGATGGTTGTCTTGAAGAACACTGTGAAGACAGAAAAGGACTAAAGGCAACTAGGAAAGGACCAGGGTATCGAGAGGGAAGCTGTGCAGAGAGTCAGGTGAGGGCTGGGAAAAAAGGAAATTTAATCTTTTTTTAACTCTATGGCTGAAGATTTATTGTCAGATGGTCCAGACAGATTCATGAAGAGGTGCGTACCCCTTCATGAATCATAAGCATCTGATTCCATCGCACCCCCCGTCATAAAGACCATTGATAAAATCACCGGTCTTGATGAGGGGGTGCAGTGGAGTCAGATGCTCACGATTCGTGAATCTGGTCCATCTGACAAGTGGCATGCGCCTCCATGCCCCACCCTAAAAATCTTGCCTTCATGCCCCCACTGCACCCCCTTCCCATTTCAGATCCACTCATTTTGGCAGAGCTAGGAGAAACTGGAGTAAAAGCACCAAACGTCATAAAACTGTGCCAAAATTTTGAGACTTTTCAAACAGTAAAGATGTATATCTTCGTACCGTGTTAGCCAGTAGATAGAAAAATATTTAGAGTTGAGAGTCCTCAGTGGTTGATACCTTTTAATGGCTAACTGAAAAGATGGTAACAAATTGCAAGCTTTCGAGACTACTCAGGTCTCTTCATCAGGCTGAACTAATACAAAATCTGAAGAATCACATATTTATACACAAAAACACAGAAAAAAACAGTAGGTAAGACAAGTGACGTGAAGCAGAATAGTCATTATGGCAGAGGGATGAGCATAAATATTGGAACAATTCATAGATAAGGAGAGAAAGTTTTATTACCCTCTGATTAGGGTCTGGTAATGTTTTGTGATGTTTTCACAGGGTATTTGGAGTAAATTCCTTAATTGATGTAATAGGCCATAAAACCATGTGACAGGTTCATTCCAGCATTAAGAGTGTCAAAGGTTACCATATTTATGCTTATCCCTCTGCCATAATGACTATTCTGCTTCACGTCACTTGTCTTACCTATTGTATTTTTTCTGTTTTTTTGTGTATAAATATGTGATTCTTCAGATTTTGTATTAGTTCAGCCTGATGAAGAGACCTGAGTAGTCTCGAAAGCTTGCAATTTGTTACCATCTTTTCAGTTAGCCATTAAAAGGTATCAACCACTGAGGACTCTCAACTCTAGAGACTTTTCAAAGCAATTCATGCCAGGAGTCTGGAAAAATTGCTTTGATGAATCGGGGCTTATATTTACTATGTTTTGGGGTGAAGAGAGACCACAGAACCTAATAAGGCACAATAGACTTGCATTATATAAATTTGGGAGTTGAATCTTGGCAGATTCGCTCATCTCGATCCACGAATACTCAAAGGTCCCCAGCATCAATCACTACTGGTTAAGGATGCCATCATCATCAGGGTTAATATTTCAGACTTCTAATCAGGCTTTCTTCATTACCGGCTATGGCATAAAATGTTAGATTCCTCATTATTCTTTCACTCAATTTGGTGGTGTTTATGGATTCTACTGTCCCCGATATAAGGACAAAGCAAAAGAAGAGATACATTTTAGCACAATTTGTGATTTCTTGTATTAGAGATGATTAATCATTGCTTCCTTTTCTTGGCAAAGTCTACAAGGACAATGAGGCATGTTGTGCTGTTCCGCAAGAAAGTAGAACGAGCAGTAAAGAGAGTCCGCGCATATTGCATAATAAATGTCAGCCATGAAAAGGACAAACATTTCTTCAGACAAAAAACAGTTTATAAATCAGACTCTATAATCGTGACCTTTGGAGCAGAATTAAGGACGCAACTACGTCATGTCACTCATGGTCCAGCAATGGAAAGCTTCAGATTCTCCGTCCACAGTACCTTTCGCGGAGACTGGTCTGAAAGTAGTCTTCGGTACCCCATAGCACAGAAGAAGGCCATTGGCTATTAAATTAAATTTTTCCTCCAGATCACCTACATAATAGTGTGTCCAGAAAGTCCAGCAAAAGACGAGTCCATTATTAGTCAATCACTTGCCATTAGGGTCTACTTGTTTTGGGACGATTCACACATAACCATTTTAGGACTTATTGATGATATGTATTCTGTTATGTAGCAACTAGGGATGGTTGGTGCCTACATGATCCCTTGAACTAAGGGGTGGCCTAGTCAATCTCTGTCCCCCGGATTAACCTGGAAGGTGGAGATGCAGGGTCACGGACCCTCTTATTTTTATATCTTACACTTATATGTTCCCTCCCCTACCCAGGGAGGTGTGAGTTTGAAGTTTATAGGATCACACTAACCAGATAGAAAAGAGAAGACAGACAGGGATGAAAGAAAACTACAATCACACATATATACTCACAAAACAACAGAGTGGAACACAGAGGCGGGATAGGTAGGAGTAACCAAATAGGAGAGGATGAGGAAAAGCATGCAAACCAACTTCATGCAGAAATGTCTTCAACAACTCTCCAACTGCTTATTCCAAACACTGAATTTCTCATCCAACACCTAACCAGGAAGTGGAACTATCACTGGCAATTCCCAAATGCCAGTGGTGAGCATATATACCAGAGTGGAGTGGCCAACACAGAACAGCTGAGACAATTCAGTATGGAGAGCTTCAGGAGATCAACTGAATTGATTTACCCTTTCAATGAGAGAGCAAAGAAAAATCCTGCACAGTATAATAGGATGGTGAAGCAATTCTAAACAGTGCAGGATTGTGTGTGATCAGATGCCACAATCTTTTGCCCTCTCCCTGTCGCTGTATCCATGTGAAATCTTCTGTGTATAATGATGATAACAAAGGTTAAAATACTATTAAAAGTGGCAGTGAACATGTCCTTTACATAGTAGATGGAGGATGGCCCTCAGAATAATTACCTTTAGTGAGCACCAGGAATAGCCGTTCAAAACTACTTACAGATCTGTAGTAAAAAGGAAGAATCCTGAACTCATCAGTTATTTTAACGTGGAATTAAAGGACTTGTCCATTCTGGACTAGCAGGATTCAACTGGATCCCTGACTACCGGTATGCTGATCTTCCAGTCAGCCCAAGGCTTGACATTATTAATTGTACCAAAAGCTTCAAGAGAAGACAACCCGATTCAAAACTGATATGTAGCCAATTACTTGTAGTTCTTATGAGTTGGTTCACTACATACACTCCCTGACAGAAGTTATGTTTCTTATCTATGTTATGTAAATAAAAGCTAAGCTGAAGTTAAATTTATCCATTAGTTGTATAAATTATTATTTTGAAAACTGAAACCCTCCGAAATGTGGTTTAATTTAAGATAATAAATTGGCATCAATGCAGAAATATTGATCATTTAATGGACACAGAATGGTCAGATTTTGGCAAGACAAAAGTTTTGTCGCCTGGTCATATACTGCACCCAATCCTAGTTTACTGTTGTGAATGTGTTAGAAATGAATTCTGAGCAGAAGCTCCCTCTGGTGGTTACAAACAGTACTGAACCATTCAATGAGGATTGGCAATCAGGAGTTACAGACTGGTCTTATATAAGGAGGTTCCCTCCCATCATGGTTGCCGGTGATCAATTGTTCTTGTCTCAGCTGTGGTTCCTGGTTCACTTGGAAGCTTGCTGAGTCTTGCCTCTTCTGCTGCTCTCAGATAAGATATCTTCTGTTTTTTGTTTTTGTGCTTACCATTTGCATATTTCTCTGCATTTCTGTGAGGTTAGCCAGGTCTCCCCCCCCCCCCCGTAGGGCTTTGGCTCCTCTCAGTTCTTCTGGAGCCGACTGTTTTTTTTCAGTGGTTGCGGCTTAGTTTTGTTACACCAGAGAACTAATTTAGGTGGTAGAGGTCGTGTGATCTCAGGTGTTTTTGCAATTAGTAGAGTTGGTATTTTTTAGGGTTTTTTGGATTGCAGTAAGTGTCCTTCCTATCCTTTTCTGTCTAGGAAGATTGGGCCCCAACATTTGCTCATACTATTTTCTGTCTGTGTCTGTATTTCCTCTTGTCTAACCGCCATTACATGTTTGGGGGCTTCCTATGTTCTTTGGGGATCTGCTCCGGGGCAGATAGCTTTCCTCTTTCTATCTTTAGGGTAGTTAACCTCTCAGGCTGTGACGAGGCATCTAGGACCATCGTAGGAACGCTCCACGGCTGCCTTTAGTTGTGGTGGTTAGTCAGGGTACTGCAATCCAGTAGATTCCAACCTCTCTGGTGTATTGCCGTTTTTGCCTGCTCTCCTCAGCTACCAAATCATAACAGTATCACCGGACAAACTGAAAATTATATGGTACTCAACAGAAGGGAAAAATAGTAAAAGGAAAAAGAAAAGAGAAAGTTGTCAGAAATTTTTTTTTTCTCTCTGTTTGTTGCATTTTTTTCCCTCTTTTTCTCTGGGTGCTGAGGAGGATTTTTTTTTTCTCTCAATGGAGTTTGCACAGTTGTCTGGCCGTGTGGATCAGCTTGCCACTGAAGTTCGGAGTATTGCTACCTATCTTGCAGGGTTGCCGGTTGTGGAACCTAGGATACCCATGCCAGATTTATTTTTGGGGATCGAGCTAAATTTCTGAATTTCAAAAATAACTGTAAGTTGTTTTTTGCCTTAAAACCTAAGTCCTCAGGGAACGCAGAACAGCAGGCTCAAATTGTCATCTCTCTCCTGCGCGGCGATCCTCAGGATTGGGCTTTTTCCCTGACACCTGGGGACCCTGTTTTGAGTAATGTTGATGCATTTTTTCTGGCTCTGGGGTTATTGTACGATGAACCTAATGTCACTGATCAAGCTGAAAGAACCTTGTTGGCATTAAATCAGGGCTTGAGGACGCTGAGTAGTACTGTCAGAGATTCCGAAAGTGGGCAGTCCTGACCAAATGGAATGATGATGCTTTGGCAGCCCTTTTTCGGAAGGGTCTGTCAGAGAAAGTAAAAGATGTTATGGTGGTTTTCCCTGCTCCCTATGGTCTCAATGATTCTATGTCATTAGCGATTCAAATTGACAGACGTTTGCGTGAGCGTAGAGGTATGCGTGGAATAGTGTTGCCTTGTGAACCAGCTTCCGAACCCATGCAGTGTGATAGAGTGGCTTCTGGGGCACAGCGTCATGAGTTTCAAAAACGCAATGGGTTATGTTTCTACTGTGGTGATGCCTCTCATGCTATTTCAGTCTGTCCTAAGCGGGGAAGACGTTTTGCACGCTCAGTTGTCTTGGGTAGTGTTCAGACTAAATTTCTGTTGACTGTTACCCTGATTTGCTCCCTGTCCACATTTTCTGCTCAGGCTTTTGTTGATTCGGGAGCAGCTATTAACCTGATGGATTTTGATTTTGCTAAATGTTGTGGGTTTCCCTTGATACCCCTACGGAAGTCTATTCCCCTACTGGGGATTGATTCTACCCCTTTGGCTGAGAATAAACCCCAGTTCTCTACTCAGGTGATAATGAGGGTTGAACCTGATCATCAGAAGAGTTGCAAATTTTTGGTGCTGTATAATCTGCATGACATTATTGTACTAGGTTTCCCTTGGTTACAGTCTCATAATCCTGTTTTGGATTGGAAATCTGTGTCTGTAACTAGTTGGGGCTGCCAATGTGTTAATGCCAACACTCCTGTTTTTTCTGCCTCTCCCCAGGCTCAGGATGTTCCTGACTTTTTGACTGATTTTTCTGATGTGTTTTGCGAAAGTAAATCTGCATCCTTGCCCCCCCATAGGAGCTATGACTGCGCTATTGAATTAGTGCCTGGTAGTAAATTCCCTAAAGGTCGCCTTTTTAACTTGTCTGTACCTGAACATGACGCTATGCAGTCTTATATCAAGGAGTCATTGGAGAAGGGTCATATCAGACCATCCTCTTCACCCTTGGGTGCCGGTTTTTTCTTTGTGGCCAAAAAGGATGGTTCATTAAGGCCGTGTATTGATTATCGTCTCTTGAACAATATCACCGTGAAATATCAATATCCATTACCCTTGATTTCTGACCTGTTTTCCAGGGTGAAAAGTGCTACTTGGTTTGCCAAGCTTGACCTCAGGGGGGCGTCTAACCTTATTCGCATTAAGCACGGGGATGAATGGAAGACGGCGTTTAATACCCCAGAGGGGCATTTTGAGTACCTAGTGATGCCCTTTGGGCTCACTAATGCTCCTTCTGTCTTCCAGTCCTTCATGAATGACATTTTCAGGGATTTTGTGGATACATTTCTGATTGTTTATTTGGATGATATCTTGATTTTTTCCAATGACTGTGACTCTCATGTGAAACATGTTCGGACTGTGTTCCAGATTTTGAGAGAGAATGCTCTGTATGTGAAGGGATCAAAGTGTCTTTTTGGCGTACAGAGGATCTCATTTCTGGGATTCATTTTGTCCCCATCTGTTATTGAAATGGACCCGGTCAAGGTTCAGGCCATCTGTGATTGGGTCCAACCTACTTCATTAAAGGCTCTTCAGAGATTCTTGGGTTTTGCCAATTTTTATCGTAAATTTATTGGTAATTTCTCTGTTATTGTTAAACCATTGACTGATTTGACCAAAAAGGGTTCTGATGTGGTGAATTGGCCTCCTGAGGCAGTCTCTGCGTTTCAGGAACTTAAGCAGAGATTCACTTCTGCTCCTGTTCTACGGCAGCCTGATGTTTCTCTGCCATTTCAGTTGGAGGTTGATGCCTCTGAAATTGGGGCAGGTGCCGTTTTGTCCCAAAGATATCCAGAGACCTCTAAAAGTAACCCTTGTGCCTTTTTCTCTCGAAAATTATCTCCAACTGAACGTAATTATGACGTGGGTAATCGGGAGTTATTGGCCATGAAGTGGGCTTTTGAAGAGTGGAGACATTGGCTGGAGGGAGCCAAACATCAGCCAAGCGACTTAATCCTAGACAGGCCAGGTGGGCCTTGTTTTTCACACGTTTTAATTTTGTGGTTTCCTTTCTTCCTGGCACTAAGAATGTTAAGGCGGATGCCCTCTCGAGGAGTTTCCTTGCGGACTCTCCTGTGTTATCTGATCCTGCTGTTATTTTGAAAGAGGGTGTAGTTCTTTCCGCCATCTCGCCCAATTTGAGACTGGCTCTGGAAGGGTGTCAGGAGGATAAACCCGAGCTCTGCCGTATTGGGAAATTATTTGTCCCAGACCAGTGGAAAAAGAGTGTGATGTCTGAGATTCATTGTTCCGCGTTGGCCGGTCATCCCGGAATTTTTGGTACCAGAGACTTGGTTAGTCAGTCCTTTTGGTGGCCTACTTTGTCTCGTGACGTCAGGGAATTTATGCAGTCCTGCGGGACTTGCTCTCGCTCCAAGCCTTGCTCTCGCTCTAGTGGTTTGTTGATGCCATTGCCTGTGCCAAAGAGACCATGGACCCATATCTCTATGGATTTAATTTCCGACCTCCCTGTTTCTCAGAGAATGACCGTTATCTGGGTGATTTGTGATAGGTTTTCCAAAATGATACATCTTGTGCCATTACCTAAGTTGCCTTCCTCCTCTGAATTGGTGCCTTTGTTCCTTCAGCACGTGGTTCGGTTACACGGCATTCCTGAGAACATTGTGTCTGACAGAGGAGTCCAGTTTGTTTCCAGATTTTGGAGGACTTTTTGTTCTAAACTTGGTGTTCAATTGACTTTCTCCTCGGCTTTTCATCCTCAGACCAATGGACAAACTGAGAGAACAAACCAGACATTGGAGACTTATCTGAGATGCTTTGTGTCTGCTGATCAAGATGAGTGGGTCTCTTTTTTGCCTTTGGCTGAGTTTGCTCTTAATAATAGGGCTAGCTCTGCCACTTTGATGTCTCCATTTTTCGGCAATTTTGGGTTTCACCCTCGATTTTCTTCGGGACAGACGGAGGCTTCTGTCTGTCCAGGTGTTGACTCTGTTGTGGAGCGTATGCAGCAGATTTGGGACCAGGTAGTGGAGAGGTTGTCCCTCTCTCAGGAGAGGGCCCAGCGGTTTGCCAACCGGCATAGGACTGATGGTCCTCGGTTTGAAGTGGGGGACTTGGTCTGGTTGTCCTCAAGAAATATCCCTATGAGAGTTGCATCTCCTAAGTTTAAGCCTAGGTTCATTGGACCTTATAAGATCATGGAGATTCTTAATCCTGTTTCCTTTCGTTTACTTCTTCCAGGGACATTTAAGATCCATAACGTGTTCCACAAGTCCTTATTGAAGAGGTTTGTCGAGCCAGTGGTTCCTATGGCTGCGCCTCCTGACCCTGTTTTCGTTGAGGGCAATCTGGAGCATGTGGTTGAGAAAATATTTTCTCGTTTTTCTAGACGGAAACTCCAGTATTTGGTTAAGTGGAGAGGTTATGGTCAGGAGGACAATTCTTGGGTGTTTGTTTCGGACATCCATGCTAGGAGACTGATCTGTGCGTATCACAGAGCTCATCCTGACCGACCTGGTTGCCCAAATGAGGGTTCGGTGACCCCTCCCCAAGGGGGGGTACTGTTGTGAATGTGTTAGAAATTAATTCTGAGCAGAAGCTCCCTCTGGTGGTTACAAACAGTACTGAACCATTCAATGAGGATTGGCAATCAGGAGTTACAGACTGGTCTTATATAAGGGAGGTTCCCTCCCATCATGGTTGCCGGTGATCAATTGTTCTTGTCTCAGCTGTGGTTCCTGGTTCACTTGGAAGCTTGCTGAGTCTTGCCTCTTCTGCTGCTCTCAGATAAGATATTTTCTGTTTTTTTATTTTTGTGCTTACCATTTGCATATTTCTCTGCATTTCTGTGAGGTTAGCCAGGTCTCCCCCCCCCACCCGGGGGGCTTTGGCTCCTCTCAGTTCTTCTGGAGCCACTGTTATTTGTTCATTTGTCTTTTCCAGTTTTTTCAGTGGTTGCGGCTTAGTTTTGTTACAGCAGAGAACTAATTTAGGTGGTAGAGGTCGTGTGATCTCAGGTGTTTTTGCAATTAGTAGAGTTGGTATTTTTTAGGGTTTTTTGGATTGCAGTAAGTGTCCTTCCTATCCTTTTCTGTCTAGGAAGATTGGGCCCCAACGTTTGCTCATACTATTTTCTGTCTGTGTCTGTATTTCCTCTTTTCTAACCGCCAGTACATGTTTGGGGGCTTCCTATGTTCTTTGGGGATCTGCTCCGGGGCAGATAGCTTTCCTCTTTCTATCTTTAGGGGTAGTTAACCTCTCAGGCTGTGACGAGGCGTCTAGGACCATCGTAGGAACGCTCCACGGCTGCCTTTAGTTGTGGTGGTTAGTCAGGGTACTGCAATCCAGTAGATTCCAACCTCTCTGGTGTATTGCCGTTTTTGCCTGCTCTCCTCAGCTACCATATCATAACAGTTTACATCTTCACTTGTGCTCAGTAAATAATCGGTTAATTAGTGGGTGTGTATAAAAAGAAACCCAGCACCCCAGACCATCACTTGAACTGCAACTTGAGCTCTGACAACATGCCAAAAATCCACCCTGCGACCAAAGCCTGGACTATCAAGAGGCTGAAGACCAGATCCACTGCAGAGGTGGCTGGCACCTTTAATGTGTCTCAGCGTCAAGAACAAATAATTAAAAAAAGATTTGAAGAGACTGGAGATGTGTTTCACAAGCCCAGGTCCAGCAGACCCCGCAAGACAACTGCTCAGGAGGAACGTTTGTTGGTTAGAAAATCCAAAGCAAGCCCCTCTTCCACTGCAGCAGAGCTCCAACAGGCCTGGTCACCTCAAGTCCCTGTGTCAACTAGAATAGTGTGTAGGATTCTGTCTCGAAATGGCCTCCATGGTCGAATCACTGCCCAGAAGCCAGCACTAAATAAAAGGCAAAAAAAACCGTGTGGCATGTGCAATGTCCCCCAGCCTGCTAAACAGATGGACTCTGGAAAAGTGGCAGAAGGTGGATTTCTCTGATGAATCTTCAGTAGAATTACACCACAGCCGCCGCAAGTACTGCAGGAGACCTACTGGAGCCCGTATGGATCCAAAATACACCCAGAAAACAGTTAAATTTGGTGGTGGAAAGATCATGGTCTGGGGTTACATTCAGTATGGGGGTATGCGAAACATTTGCAAGGTGGAGGGCAAAATCAATAGCCTAAAATATCAAGAAGTATTAGCTACCTCTTATATTCCAAATCATAAAAGAGGTCAAATTCTGCAGCAGGATGGTGCTCCATCTCATACATCCATCTCTACAACAAAGTTCTTCCAGGCAAAAAGATCAAGGTGCTCAAGGACTGGCCAGCCCAGTCACCAGACATGAACATCATTGAGCATGTCTGGGGTAGGATGAAAGAGGAAGCTTGGAAGTCAAAACCAAAGAATCTAGATGAACTCTGGGAGGCATGTAAGACTGCATTCTTTGCTATTCCTGATGACTTCATTAATAAATTGTATGAATCATTGTTGAAACGCATGGATGCAGTCCTTCAAGCTCATGCAAGTCACACAAAATATTAAATATGACTCTAATAGCACCACAACTTCATTCACCAATGTTATGCAACATATATTTGTATTTTAAGTTAATTATTTGTTTGAATATCACATTACTTTCCGTGGGCGACAAAACCATTGTCTTGCCAAAATCTGACCATTCTGTGTCCATTAAATGATCAATATTTCTGCATTGATGCCAATTTATTTTCTTAACCTAAACCACATTTCGGAGGGTTTCAGCTTTCAAAAGAATAATTTATACAACCAATGGATGAATTTAACGTCAGGTTATAAGTTTTGATTTACATAACATGGATAAGCGACATAACTTCTGTCAGGGAGTGTAGAGAGGTTACGAGTAGTGCAATTTCTGTCATTCTGATTCTTAATTCCATAAGGGCCTATTTATTTAGACTGGCGCAGCGCATGCAGTTTTTACGCCAGTCTTCAGTACAAGGCCCTGAATTCATTAAGAAGCGGACACCACTAAATGAATTTTTGTGCATCTCATAAGTCACCTGCGACTCTTTGACCTGCACCAGAAATGCTACACTAGTAAGGGACTGGAGTAGCAATTCTGGCATACAAAAAGTCTTAACTTTTAATTAATGGAAGTGAGGGAGTAGACATGCCCCATCCTACCCCAGGTCTTCCCCATTTCCCCCAATTCCAGAGAGCTGATTCACACTTGCATGAAAATGGCAAATTAGGCAAAGTTTGTTCTCAACTCCATTTTACAGCAAGTTTTTACGCCACTTTTATGGTGTAAAAACCTTAATGAATTGGCCCCATAATGTTTTTAGTAAAAAAAAAAAAGACAAATAAAGAAATAAAAAGTCAGAAAATAGGGAAATCGATAGTATGGCACCATGGTTGGCACGACTTCTGAGACGTGGACAATATCTTTTCATCTTCCACCTATATAGTAGCAAGATTATCCAACAAATATGTTCTACAGCTAATAGAACATCTCTTCAAACAGCTCCCTAAAGGGAATCTTCCAAACAGATTTTTGCTACGTAATTTAAAAGTTTCATGATGTAGGGACAGCGATTCTGATTCCAGTAATGTGTCACTTACTGGGCTGTTTGATGCAGTTTCGATAAAACCCGATTTCTCTGCTGAAGATCTGTCAGTTTTCTGAGTGCTGCGCTCTGTATAACCTAACCCAAGCCACCTATTGGAATATTTTTGTGTACACTGTGAATAGGCAGAAATCTGTTAATCAGTGATATGGGATGGGTTACAAAGAACAGAAGGACTACATGGCAGAAGACAACTAGTCCTCTGGTGTTAATCTCCTTCTAACAAAACAGTAATATTATTGAAACAACAGTAAGCAGAGCAGTAAGTGACACATCCCTGGAATCAAGGTCTCTACTCCTACATTGTGCTAATTTCAGAAAATACAGCAAAAACTTTTCAACAGATTCCCTTTTAGCTTCTTATACGTGACCCAAAATCTGAGAATTATGGTTGTATTTTCTCACCATTGTTTTAACTCCTACATGGACCAAGTCCAAAGCTTTCATAAGTGGTCCCGTTTCATTAATATTAGTCATTGGTTTTTATGGCTACATAAATCAATAAAAATTATAAAAGCAATTTTTAATAAAATCTTTATAAATGTTTTGACTTACAGGTTACATCTTGTTTTGCTGCCCTTCTCTTCTCCGTCCAGCCCAGACCATCAGGAAGACTTCTTCTAGCTCATGAATAACCAAACATCAGATAGTACAGCAGTGCCTGCTCTTGTATCCAGACAGTAAAGCTCCCTCAATATAGCTATGCTGCTCCCTTACAGCCTATACAGCAAAAATGCACTGTTTTGGCCACCAGAACCAAGAATAATATTAAATCTTTTTCTGCTCCTACACAGTATTAGGAGCCCAAAAATAAATTTGAAAAAAAACTCAGCCCCTTTTCAATGACAAAAATAAAAGTTGGGGCTTATTTATAATCTGTGTTGTCAGAGACCTCGCACAGAGGACACAATGCAGAGATATCATTGCATCACCTCTGCTAGACGACTAAGAGGCTGACCAAAGATGTCAGCCCATTGAACATTGTGCCCTATGACCAGATACCTGGGACCTATTACAGAAATCGGTGTAGATTTCAAAAGTGCACCCGACAGGTGAAAGTTGTGCAACCGGTAACAGGTCCAGTGCAAAGGCACTCTTTGCTCAATTGTTAAAGTGACCCTAAATTTTTGGGACTGTAACATTGGAGACTCAGAATAACTGTAGGACACTGTTGCATATAAGGCTGTCCAACACACTCTTGATCAACACAATAAAAAGGACCTCCCTGGATTACATAGGTTTGTCCATACCTGGTACCTGGCATTGCAGTTTAACACATCTGTATGAGAATGGTGCCTTTCTAATGGAGGTAACAGAGTTCGGACAGCCAACAATCAAATAAATAGTCTATCCTACTTAAAGGCCATCACTGTTTCAGTCACAAAGAACCCCCTTAAACTTAAAAGGGTTGTGTACTACTAGGATGACCCCTTCTTAAATATTATATTACCCTCTGTAAAATAAAAACACTTTATACTCTCCTTTTTTACCAGTGCTGTTCCAGTGATAACAGTTTCCCAGAGCTTGCATAACGCTGTTATGCTATGTGAGCCCTGCAGCCAATCAGCAGCCACTATTAGCTAATTTATGATCACAGACCAAATCAATATGCAGGAAATGACTGTATAAGCCAAAGAATGAAAAGTTTGTATTAAAACTTATTTGCTTAACTAAGTTTTAGCCTCGAAGAAGTAACAGTGGTGGGAGATGATGGATTGCTTCATGACACTCAAAGGTTAAATGTATTTGATCCCTATGTATGTGATAAAGGTATTACACCCACAGGGGCTGCAGTTAGCTGAGACAGGGTTAACTGTAGTGGCCGGCCCAGTTTGAACTGAGTGTTAGTGACAAGTGCAAGAAGTGACAGTCAGTGAGTGCAAGGGCGCAG